>JABCKU010000069.1:0-62983 GCA_018221655.1 Myochromella boudieri | reverse complement strand
GCATGTTTCTGGAGCAAGATTTCTCATATTGGGTAAGAAACATTCATTAGAATTCAGAAAACATGTTTCTAATCAATGTTTCCCAAAGATACACCTGTGGGCACACGCAGTGAAAGCTGTTTCGAGGTCAGAATCCAGGTACATACACTTTTATTTGGGCTCTGAGCATATAACTCTGACCTGGCAACGCGCATGATTACTTCCCTAACAGATACCATACCCATTATTTTGTTGCACGAACAATCATCCTAAATTCTTATGGGACATTATTTCTGGTGAATTACGTCCCACACACACATGCTGGGGGACGCCCGCTCCCCAAAATCCCTCGATTTCGTGTAAACTCTAACAATGCATTATGATCTACCAAGTTTGGCAGTGCTCAACTTGTAGCATGGTGCCATCCACTATAAGTCGGTTCAGGAGGTGTAGGTAGGTACGGGTTGGCCTTGATTATTGCTTTGGGAGAGTGGTATAGGAGTAAAATAACGGCGGAAAGAGGTGTAGCAGATTGGAACTGATTGCAAGTCGGAGGTTTGATCGTGTCCGGATTAGTATACTTGGCAGGTGCAGCAAACATCAATGAAAGATTAGATTGGATGAAGTTTCTGGGGTCCTGCCTCCGAAAATGGCAAACTTCGAGCTGGTCAGTCCCTGTTGCCATACATGTTGCCGATTGCCGATTACAAGGCAGTTATTTCTTGCCCGATCAGTGTATAAGTGCATTGCTTAGTGTGGCTGTTGGATGCAGCCAATTGTTACATAGAATAGCGATGGGGATTATTATGCACCTCATCGTGCTTCATTTCGTTTATGGTTCCTCTCTAAATCCAAATGGGTTACAAATCGAGGGTCGGGTCTATCTGACCTGTACAGTATATTGTCGTAACCCACTCTATTTGCACCACCTCTTTCTTCAATGCAATCACGTCCTCCCTCTCCACACTCATGCAATCCCTCATTCTCAATAGCTCTAGTATAATGCCCATCGCTCTCCTCGCTGCCAAGATAGGAAGGAGGCGGTCGATACACTTAGTTTGCCCTTCAGTACCATAATTGCGACCCATTGTCCAGGAGTCAACGGTGAGGTACCGGAGCGCTCTGAATTTATACTCGCATGGACCCTCATGACCAATAGGCGCGGATAGCCCCAAACTGTTGTGTTGAGGCAGGGGTAGGTGCATACCACTACAAAGTGCATCTAGGAAGAGGTCACTATTGGCCCCGCCTCCATACACAATAATTGTCTCCATGCAAGGAAGGTCTCCGAATATAGTGACAAAATCACTGCTTTGTAAAGCGGTACCTTGAACCTCTAGTGATTGGAGGTCTTGCAAAGACCAAACCTGAAGAATGCTCTTTGTTAGCTCGAGTTGCTGAGCTGGCACATCCCAAGCATCCTCAGTAAACCTAAGAGCTAAAAGGACTTCTGGTGGCCCTCTAGCCTCATCGCTGGTTGGAGAATGATGTGGTCTGACACATCGAGGTAGTGTCATAGAAAATAGGAACTCTTGGTCCTTGATAGCGAGACTCATAATCGGGCCATAATATCTTCGTAGAAGGCAATCGGAGAGTCGACATAGGGGCGGGAGATAGGCGGTGGTGGCACCAGACTCATCACAACGGAGTTCGGTATGAATGTTGATTTTAGTATCTGTAGGATATATGGTGCGGTCCAACAAAAAGGCACAGTCATTGAGCGGGCAGTCGAGAACGAGCACTTGAAGACATGGAAGATATATGGTTGTATATGATGCATCATCATCACCAGAGCCGATAGGTGAAGCAAAGGAGAATTCAAAATAAATTGATTCGAGGCGGGGCATGCTTATTAAAACTGCAACAACCTCACTCTTGAGAGGGTGGAGTGTGGAGATGAGTGACACGGATAACTTTCGAAGGTTAGTTGATGAGGTGAGTGGCAACCAGTTAAATCTACAGTAGCTCAATGTTAATTGAGTTAGAAGTGAAGCGTCTTCGAACATGTCATCCGGAAGCCTGTTTTTGTCTCGGTTTGTCGAAAACCGAATATCGCATGTCTCCAACTGCGAAAGATTACCTAGCGAAAAGATAAAGTCATGGAACTTCGGAGTTCCTGGCCATAAATGTTCAGCAAGAGCAAGGTCCTTTATACGAGTAGGCTGTGCCACAGCAGATCTAAGGATCGCGATCAGCTCTGTGGTGCATTCGGCCACAATGGCATCAACGCTCAGAGGGGCCGATCCTGAACGTGCCAGCATTTCTTCCGCCCATGACAAGGACCAGAATGGAATTTCTGTCCAGAGATTTGGGCAGTTTAACGCGATATGACGCCAGTGAGAACATACATGCGACACACTGTGTGTCCAGGCAAGAGTTGGATCACTATCTCGGGTGAATGTAAAGATCGTCGAGAGAAGCTCCGAGGGCAGTCGATGGATAAGACTGAGCTCGTTGCGTCGACGTTTCAAAGAACGTGAAGCTTTTTCCAAGGTAGAAATCTCTTCATCGAGGCGAGCATAAACCGCTTCTCGTTCTGTGCAGCAGCTGAATGCTGAGACAGTGTCTGTCACTGGAGCTTTGGTGTTAATATGCGATGTACTGACGTAGAATGTTGGATGAATTTTCATACTTTCAGTATCCTTTGACATATTACCTGGGCTGAGGTGAATTTAATGAGATAGTGGGAGCACCGAACACGACGAATGGTAAAGCCATAAAAGTCCTTGGATGACCGAAAAGCGGTCCGATCATTTCCGATCATATGATATTATCGTGAGCGCCAAGCGGATATCTATAGTCAACCCCGCTGGTAACCTCCTTCCGTACAGATCTTTGAGAGGCTGCCGCTCTTTGGTGAGAACCACGCCACCACCCCTACCCCAACACCGTCGCACCCCCAAGGATCACAAACTTCATCCTTGATATTCTGCTTGATGTTGATATGAGCGGGTTGTCTGCCAATAACTAGGCGATGGTCATCAAGGAGCCTGAAGGATACAAAGCGCAGATATCTGCTGTCAAGTCCAAGGCCATAGGCGGCTTCTGAAACGACACTCTCCCCTACGACATAACCGTGACATCTTTTAAGAAGAAGAATCGACGCGACCGCGAGTCTGACGTACTTAAGTTTGTTTTTTGCCAAGGGGGCACTCTCGCAGCAAAATATAATTATGGACGAGAAACTCTGAAAATCGACACTATCATAGGCTGGGAATATGTTGGCATCTTCCCTTCAGGGTTTGACCGACATCTTGACCTACGACCGGGCCCCTTTGTCAGTGACGGAGGTCGATGGTGTCCATGAGCTACGGGCAGCTACCGAGAAGCGGAGAACGTCAGAGAACGTCCCGGTGGCTCTCATGCAAGCGAATGTTCGACATAACTTCGAGGTAGGTATCTATCTACTCATCTATACAGGTGTTCTAAGTGTTTGTCGTTGCCAGGTTCATAGCATATAGAATTCTGTATCAAAGGCCTTTTCATGTTAGTACCTTGTCAAGTATTGTGTGCTGAGTTCTCTTTGGTTTCTGGTCTACTTACCAGCTCATCCTCTATAGTTCTCCGCCGACCAATAAGATTCCTCAGCCATGCCAGACATGCGATGGCCTCAGGCTCCACCAATACCAATATTTCCGAAGAACCCACTCTGAAAGTACCATTGATGGTTCCCTTACCAGTCTTGCGTGTCTGGCATATAGCTCTTGGCACTTTGGGTAAAACCACCCGCGGTCTTGCTGATCATAAAACACGGATTGATAAAGTTCAACTATCAATTGTAAGGGAGTACACCTAGAATAATCTGTTTAGCACTGTCTGATTTGATAGGCAGGTTAATTATACAATATCGCAGAAACATCGCAGAGCGCTTCATACAGCGTTAACCATTAGGTCCAGAGGACAATTGGGTCGAACCTCACATCGCCTGGTGGCAGTCTTTGTGAAAAAACGCATGTCGATCCGTTCTTTGGCTCCTTTTGTACACAGTTCTGATTTGAGCAATGATCTTAGTACGCTCATCCCCCCGTGCTATTGGTATTGAAAACTTTGACAAGTCAAGGACGTCCTGGTGTGAAGCACCCCTTTGATTCGAGCTATAGGTTTGAACCATCAGTATACGGTGCTCATGTTCATCATGACGGGAAGCTTGAAACTTCTGGAATTGATCGTGTTTTACCTTCCCTCGTGTGCTGGTAGCCAAGACCTACAATGTCCCCATCTTCCTCGAGTCCTCATCGCAAGAGTCCAAAAATATTGCATCACATCACCTTCCATTCTCTCCCAGAAAATCTATCCTCTTGATGTGACTGGGCTTGCCAAGCACCTTGCAACGGGCAAACTAACGACCACAATGGAAAAATCCGAGGTCTGACGAGATTGACTGATCTATCAGCACTAAGATGTTCGTTCTCTCCCACAGTTAAAAATATCAGCCTTTTTGGCCTCCAAAATATAGGCACTCGTCGCCCGAAGGAACTCTTACTGCCAACCTCAGGACAGTATTCACACTCATGGCTACTGATGCCTGCAAGTTAGAAACCGACTGTAGCGTTGAGTTCTGATGTTTTGACGGAAAAATCGACTTACGATTTCGCACTGTGGGTCCTGCGAGGGAGTAATGCTTCCGTCTACGTCTTCGAACCCAGTTAGGAATCAAAGCACGTCGGGTACTATCACTTCCTCCGGATCTCCTGTATACACGTCTTGTTGTACTAATGATCTCCTATTTCTGGTGTCGTTCGAAGTACTGCCCAATGGCTTTACTTCGCCTTCGGCTGGCTCGGCATTGCAACAGCATCGTGAGTTTCTCTCTAATCTGTGCAAGCAAACATGTGTGCGTGTTGACAGTTTTCATGCTAGTAGTCTCATTACGACAGAACTTAGAAAACGAACACGGTAAAGATGGGTGATGTTGGATATTTTTACTGTGGCTAAACTTCCTACGTGGGAGGACAAGCAGATGTTAACCAGTCACATGGGCGGAATTGTATCGCATTAATTATACTGATCATCGGAACCCCTAGATGTTTTGTTGTCGACTCGGAAATCATTGACTTCTCAGGCCGACCTGGGATGACACTGGTTACTGGCAATGTTCGCTTCACTCAAGGCACGGGTTTGTCGATCCAACACGATTTGCATTGAAAAAGAGTTGTGATGAACTTCGCCGCATATTATGGAGCATGGCAGCAATATATAAAAAACGATAGGCCTATGTGAACGATAGCCCAACTTCCGCCCGCCGTACCCTTGCCCTTCTACCAACATGACCCCAGAAGAATCTGCTACGCTCCAAACACTTGGAAGAGGTGTTAGACGAACTTTTGCTGCTATCGTCTTTCAGGCTCTCCTCATGCGTGAGCCTTCACCTGCCTTTCATCGAATTGTCACCAAAGATTATTCTAACAGCGCTTTATGGAGTCTCTGTTGTTAAAGCGTGTAGGATACTCAGGTAAATGATTTATATTCCTACTTGCTGTACTATTTAACATTCTCTTAGGCGCAAGCGCTTTACGCCGATGCTGTCGCTCAACTTTGCAATTATTATCATCCTCTTCTGCGGGGCAGTTACCCTGTTTTCCATCGACATCAGTAGTTTTGCACGACAGGTCGCTATCACACTCATCCACGATCCAGATCTCCCCATCGATCAAAAAGTTGCGGCTGCCAACGACGTTGTGTTCAAAGGGGCTGCGGTGGATGACGCTCTGTACGCATATATGGTAAGCTCTTTTATTGTAGTTGTGCAAAGGGCGCAGGTCTGAAGACTTTCACAAAAGACAATCCTAGGCGATGCTGTCATCGTCTGGCGTGTTCATGCACTCTGGATTCAAGGCAAGCGGCGTTGGTTTCTCTCCATCCTATGGGCGTTGCTGTTTGGCTCTGTGGGTAAATTACTTTCCAAACCTCTCGTTGCATGACATCGTCTGATCCGGCACCTTAGTCACCGATGTTATCTTAACTTACTGTGTCGCACGTCTAGGCACTGAGATCATTGACGGTGCCTTTCAGAAGCCGGCATTCTGTAAAAGCATCCAGACGGTGTCGTACGCTATGCCTACTGCGACCACCTTTGCTGCTACCATAATGATCGGCATCACTACTTGGTGAGCCTGCCCAAGTCTATGTGTGAAAAGAACGCTGAACTGTGGCCCTCATCATAGGGAGTACCGCCGGACCATAGCACCAGGACTTCAATCGATTGGGAATGTAAGTCGCGTTGAGAAAGTTATGATTATGCTGGTCGAATCAGGGTTATTCTACTTCTTGTTTTTCGTATGTTTAATTCACAGTTATTACAAGTTTATCCCCGCCTTAGAGGATGTTTTTCACCTCACAGCTGTACCAAGTGATTGGCAATATTCCGGTCGTGTCATCAGGTATTTTCGCGCGGGAAGATCTTGGTTTCGCAGACCTCGTATTTTCATTCTCAACAAGCATTTTCGTGGTGCGCATGTCCAACTTTATTCAAAAAATTTCTAACGATACATGTACAGGGATGGTATCCTACGCTCATCATCATACTCGCTCACTCCGACCGAGCTGTCCTCGACACTGTTGCCGCCTCTACATGGCATGCAGCAGCAGGGCAAACGTCGACAACTCTCGGGAGCTCGCATGGAGGCAGAACGATTGTGCATGTTTCAGAAGAGCATGCATTGTCGAACCTAGTCACGAATGAGGAGTTGAAGGATACCAAACGTGTTCTGTCCTTGTGATTGACTGTTTTACTGTTGTGTCAAGCGTGATAATTGTTTTATCTACACTGAGCATCTCCTTGCGAACTTTGTATTCTATTTATTCAAGCAGATCCCTCCAATGTATGGATCCTATTATGGTACTAACAATGAAAATTTAAATACCTGTACGGTCTGTCAGGTCACTGATAAAAAACTGACCCTGGACGCCGGTTGTGCGCAGACGCAAGCTTTCATATGCTATGGAGTGGGGCAGAGTAGGGCACTCGCCTTGACAAAAATTTGCAACTGGCACAGGTAATTTACCTTAAGTTCTGGAGAAATGTCAAAAGCATTTTGGATCCTCAACACGGTTTATTCAGTGCTCAGAACCGGGCGCCACTTATAGTCACTCAACGTTCAACCAACGCCCAACGCTTAGGTGGCTCAAGCCTAATCAAGTAAAATTAAAGTTTCACTGGTTACTGGTTAAAGATGAAAAGTCATGAGTCGAAAGGGTGAAGTTGTGACCGTGGTTTAGTCTGGTTTAGTACGAAACTGTATACATTGGGCATCGATGAAATTGAAAAAAGTTTGGAGTTGTCAGACCGCGAAACTGTCACATTAACAAGAAATAATCATTACATAAGCACGCTTCTCACTGCACCTCAGGTTGTCGTGGTTTCAAGAAGTTTCAGGATTTATTACTATACCATTCATACATTCATTGCCCTCTAGATTAACCTGTCCATAAAAGGTGTATAGCGTCAAAGAATACTTCATGAGTGGTAAGTATTTACTTTGTCCAACGTACAACAAATTCTCACCACTTCCTTGAACCAGCACTCCCTAACCTTCAGGATAGAGCAGTTGGTGACAAGCAAGTTAGCCATGAAAAACTGAATATGAGGCCCACCAAGGGATCTTCGGCAGCCATACTAGTATTAAAACAACGTCATAATGCACTGAGCATTGCTTTCCGGCTTCCAATGGAGATCCTCTCTGAGATTTTCCAATATGTTGCAGCCCATTCGATTAAACGGGCTTCCATCTGGAATCGTGGTTGTGTCGCGGTGTCCTACGTGTGCGCACACTGGCGTTCCGTCGCCCTTGGATGCCCAGCACTTTGGACTAACATTCACCTTTTGCACACCAGTCCAAAGTGGGCTGCTGAGTTATTCGAACGCTCGAAGAGTGCCACCCTGGCAATATCGGCGGGGGCGCAGCACATTTCGACACCGATTTTCCAGACAGTAATAGATAACACTCCCCGGATCGGTGTACTTTCCATTGAAGGCTACTCTGGGTCATTACGCGATGCACTTCACAGACTCACCCAGCCAGCGTCACATCTGGAGGTGCTCATTGTCAAATTCGACAGTATCAGCGAAGGCAATAAATTCCCACCACAAATCTTCTCCAGGATTACTCCCCGATTACGCGAGCTTGAGGTTAACAATTGTAGCCTCGATTGGGATTCACATCTCTTCAGTGACCTCACATCCCTTAAACTCAAAAACTTCCCTCCAAACGCGCGGCCATCAGTAGGACAGTGGCTCAACGTGCTCCGAAGTATGCCCAAGCTGGAAATCCTTTCCCTTTTGACAGTATTCTCAACTGTCTCTGAAGGGCCAACCCTTCCGCCTGTGCATCTCAATCACCTCAGATATCTTTTCCTTGATTCAAATATCATAAATAGCGCAGATTTTCTCAAAGGGATAGAGTTTTCCAGCACTACAACGGTCAATATACGTTGCCCGAAAGCTCATGCGCGGTCTGAACAACATCCCCTATCTATAGGTTTTATGCATATCCAAAATCTCGGGTTCAGCCTCAATAAAGGGCAACTTCTTCGCCAACTGCAGGTTGGCGAGACTCAGGATTATCAGGTTGAACTTAAAGCCTGGGATTGTCTCGACAACGATGGGACTGAGCCCCGAATTGACATCTTGATGAGCTTAAAGCGCATCATACCATCACGGAGTTCTGATCACCTTGTCTCTGCCACAAAGAGATTGTGGATGGACCTGCCTCTGGAACATCTTGAATACTTTCGAATCGACTATGACAGTAGTCATTACCCCGACCGTGTATGGACTAGTGGCCTCGGCCACCTGAAATCGTTGAGGCGCATCAGTGTGGCTGATTATGGACAAGGCTTTCTTGATGCAATTTCCATGAAACCTGCGAACATACTGAGCTTTGCTGGCCTCCGCTGCGTAGTTATGGAGGGATGGGTGTTTAGTGAAATCCCTGGGAAGCGCCACACGTCTCTCGAGCAGCTAAAACATTGCTTGGTAGCAAGACGTCAGGCGGGAAAGGAATTGACTGAGCTGCAGATTCATAATTGTAAAGGGGTCAAGGCTGCAGAAGTCGCTGAACTTGCACAACTTGTACAGGACGTTACCTGGGATGGAAATGCTGGCAGTGATGATGAAGAGGATAGAACTTCTGGACAAGGTGAGGATGACGAAGAGCCTGATGAAACCATGTCAAGCCCCGATTCCACCGATTGAATATTTGAATAATGAGTACGAAAAAAAAACACCTGAAAACCCTGTAATAATGTACTTATATAATTACATAAAATACGCGGTACTCGATCGAAGTCTACTCTGGAAGATTCCAGATATACGACTTCCCCGTCTCTTCACCATGAATCAAGGTCTCCCTAAATTATGAGTTAGTTAAGGAAGAGCTTTAAGGAGATGTTATGTAACAGGCACGTACCCCAGGAATTTCAAAGCTGTAACACTTGGAGGACGCATGACTTCCCGGCCAACCATCCGCACTTTCATCGCCCGGATTGTGACGAACTCCCACTCGGCCTTTTCGCCTTCAAGGGTACCATCGGCTGTCCATGTCCTAAGCGTTATAGTACCATCTGGCCCACCAGTAGCGAGAACGCCTAGATGCGAATATTCACGTTCATGGAAAGCCAGGGCGGTAATTGTGGGTACGAGCGGCGAGAATGATGGTGTTGTTGAAAGATCCAATATAGCCATTGGTCGTCCATTGACAGTGTGCAGACATAACTTCAATCGTGAACATGTAGCAATGTAGCCCTGGGTAACAGTGAGTCAGGGGGTTCGCACAGTAGCCACACAAGGACTTACCGTGCTTTCATTAATTGCGACTAGGCTGACTGCTGTCGATTCACCGCTATCGCCGTGCCATATGGATCGAACGTAGACACCGCGATTCAGATCCCACACAGCTGCGCTGCCGTCTTTGGATCCGCTGAGAACAAGTGACCAAGTTCTCGAGGCCGTCACACAAGTTATTACATCGGTGTGTATCCGCATGATGTGTGACAAGACAAGTCCAGAAGCAGTACTTGGAGAAGCGGAAAGTCCACGAGCTACCTTCCAAAGGCGAACCGTATAATCACTCGACCCAGTGACAAGATTGTTTGAATCTGCAAATGCCGCACAGTTACAAAATGCATTTTCAATAACTTGAACCACCTAAAAGAATATGAACAAAATAAGTATTACGACTGTGAGACATACATTACCTTGGCATCAACAACTAAGCGTAACTCAGTGCCTCCTGGGCGCCATTCAACCTGTTCATGGGGATGTAATGGCGAACATAACATGCCTTCTGGACATGGTATGATCCTCTCTCCGATGACATCCAGAGCAAGCTTGCAAACAGGGATGTCTTCACCTAGATCTGAGAGGCCTGTTAAGAGCACTGAACGAACTTGAAGATCACAGAAATTACCTTTAAAGTGACGGCTTCCTTGGACCAATAGATGCGGATCTTCCTCTATTCCATGGAGAACACCAACCGGAAGGGTGGACAGACCATGGTTATAACGTTCAGGATGCGGTGCCGTGAAGAGCTTGCGGGGTGTTTGACCGACTGGAAGAAAGTGTCAGTTGATTCATATAATAGAAATGTAGCGCAGGGTATTTACAGTTATGAATAATGCCAACAGTGGCCTCACGTTCCAGCTCATCAGTGATGGTATCCAGATCTTATTCGAGAGTCGTTAAGTTAGAAATTAAATTAGCGAGGAGAGCGTACCTATGGAACCTTCGTAGGAAAGAGGGTGGAAGACATTCAAGGATTGCGGGTCACGTTGTTTGACACCCCAGATGAGGTCAATCCAGGCCGGAAGATGTTCGCTTACGAACGAACTTTCAAGTGCCTATTGATAAAATAAGGAAAGTTGAAATCTGAGTGTAATGAACTTACCCTGCGGTTCATTACGATGAACAGAAGAGGGTCCTCTCGCGCCCAGGGAGGTAATTTGACGTCGTGTATCCGTTCGCCTGTATTTTGTTGTATTCCAAAGTCTAAATTGGCAGAGTTTTCCAGGAACCTGTAAGAAACAAGTCAATTTCAAAAAAAAAGTACGAGTATGCAAAACCGTACTCAGGACACGTGAAAAATTCGGGTATCAGCTCGCGAACGTCGCCACGGACATCGTTGGCGGCAGAATCAAACGATCTGGGTAGGTCACTAGATAGGAACAGTTAGTACATTGAAACGATTCTTTTCGCGAAGAACATGCCTAAAAAGCCGATCAGGTAAATCCCATTCGCCACCTTGCAGCGTTTTGAACATGTTTGTGTATGGTGCCAGACGAATAAGGAAGTGACAAACAATCATCGACGAGCTGAAGTGAGTTCCATAGTGGAAAGGCTCCTCGTTGACACTTTCCAGATTGGTATATCTTGTCTCTGCAGCTTCACAGCGAGCGGGAGTGAGAGCTCCCATAGGTTTTGTTAGACTTGAGTTCAGGTGTTAGTTCGTATAGTACTCAATAACTCTGAAACTCACTCTCGATAAGAATCTGGATTTAGCAGATCTAACGTTTGCGAAGTATAGTCTTTCAATACCCATGCTACACCACGAGTATTAGGAGCTAGATAGATGTCATTTCAGTTGGACTTACGAAAGACGGGATACTGGGTTGCATCGCTAGGGGTGCGGCCAGACATCTGATTTAGAATACTGATATAGGTGAACTGGGATGTAAATATCGTCAACAAAGTAATGGCATGACAGATGCCGCCACTCACGTTGCTAATCTCCCGAGCTTGCCACTTTCGTTGTGCAGTGTATAGTTCATCGGCCTTGAATCCCAACAAGCCTTTACGACTAACAACGGGCGTCTTGTGAAGGCCAGGCGTCAATACTCCCTCACTGGCGTTTCTGCCAATTATAGAAGCAAGACGATGGTCTATTTCTGATCGCTTCTTCTTGTTCAAGAAAACCATGAGTAGGGATCGGCTATCCCTGAAGTAAATTTCGAGCCTAATAAGTGTCAGTAGAGTAGCGGTGATCCAAGGCCTAGAGACCCACGCCACGTCACGGAATAAACACGTCTTCTGGCTGAATGTAGCAATTTGATCGTGGGACCTTCAAGAACATGATTTGCATGCTTTAAAATTGTTGGGGTGGACTGACCATCGTTGAGCTCTTTGAGGGCCATCAAGTTCGACGATGCTACCAGGGACAAAGAAAAGTCGCTTGGGTGCATCACGAGCTTCAATAACTTCACCGTCATCATCCTCGACCAGGCCGTCAAGCATGTACAGATGTGTTTTCCCAATAATGAGCAAACCAGCTGTCCATCTCATCAATCATATGCAACAAAACAAGGAAAAGTAGGCTGACGAGACGAGTCTACGCCTGCGATGCGGGCGACGGTTCCCACGGCTTCGATGACATCACCAGGCTCCAAGTTATGTCGCACTCGACGGTGCTTGTCTTCCGATATGTCTTCCGCCAACTGCTTGTCTATAGTCGGGCATAAGAGGGGAGCAAAATAGGAGCGTCTTACACCCACCATCAATCTCAGTTGCAGAGATCTCGTATGACTCTGCCCAAGGAGGTACTTCCACCTGGCTCATTGACGCTGTCTCGATGTCAGGAGCCTGAACGTCTCGAATCATCTCTGTATCATCATTGGTATCGACCCTGGAGTTGGGGGCTTTGCCATTTTGTGGCTCTATCTTTTTCCTGCAAACAATGTCAAGAGGAAGTAAATCAGCTGGATAGGTACGACGTACCGAATCCGATATGGCCCTTCGGTCTCGTCAAGCCGCCAAAGGCGAGCTTCGTGATCTGGCCAAAGCCCTCGTTCAGATGTAAGCAAAAGAGTCCACTCATACAAGGCTGCTATCTGTCGCCGAGTTTCACGCCTAGAGCAATCGATTATGAGAATACTGTGGTCCTTTGAACACTACAACTCACAAATCTAATACTGTCTTCCTTAAGCGTTTGCGCTCTGAGATTTGAATAGTTTTCCTCCATTCCGACATCCGTGTGACTGTCTTAATAATTGACTTTCCACCAAGCTGCATACTGAACCTAGCTGAAGCAATGCGTTGTCGCACTGTACGGGTGTCTGTAACCAGGCTTGGGTCTATGGACAACTTCTCCGCAGAGGGGTTGGCCCTGAGTACCCCATCCGCCGCTTGGATGGTATCCAGAATCTGTAAAATGTTGATAAATTTAGTGGTTACGACTGACTCTAGACGAAGCTAACTTCTCGTTTCTGGTTCCCAGCAATGATTGGATCCAGAGCAAGTGCCAAGCCAAGGTGTGTGAGTTTCTCCAGGATGCGCTTTGTCCATTGATTGACTTTCGGGGCGGCAACAACTTTGGTGACAAATCCTTTGAACATATCCACAAAAAGTTGAGTTGTTTGCTGTGATTTGAAAACTTCCCGGAATGTGGGGCTGGAGGCATGAAGATCCATGAGCTCTTCCACAAGATTCTCCATGTTCGATTCTGTAGTCCATGTTGTTTGTGTTGTGGTTGCTAGATTACAGGTTAGGATCTGACAGATTGAGAAAGCTAATGACGCACCCTCACCACCGTCCGACGCATAACAGTTATTCACGACGGCGACGAGTCCATTCTGCAGAGCAGCGAGTATTGCTGGGAAGATGTTGGGGCATATAACAGTATTTGCCGAATGCACAGGTGATTTTTTGATGTGGTTGAACCTACCGAGTAGTATATCGAAGGAAGTTTGATTCACCCTAGGATCCCAGCAATGGGGAATGACGTTTTTCAAGACACTCCAGCCACTAATGAGCTCAAATTTCCTACTAAAGGACGATGATATGGTGTTGCTGACGCCAATCAGGGTGAGGATCTGGGTGGCAATAGCTGGCGTGGGCTTTTCACCCAACAGTAAAAGGCAAATGCGGGTTAAAGGGAGGGCAGAAGCAAACTGAGCATGGAAACTGGGGATGGAGACCGTGGATATGAGTATTTCGAGAACCTGTTCGGCCTTTTCGTGTGGGTCGGTGTAATCAATACGAGATATTACGGAATGCGGAGAGCTTGCACCCATCGGGTCTATAACAAGCGCTTAGTTGGGGGGAAGGAACAGAATGGGGAAGGTAACCTATGTACCTTCGTGTAGGTTCGCGGCAAGATAAGCCACAATCGGTTTTATGACATCGTCTTTTGAAAAGTGAGACCGCATTGCTGCTTTCAGGGCGTCCATTACAAATGGGATCATATCGTGCTGGAACCAATCCGTTTGTATAACGAAAAGCAACTTCCTAACCAGCCCCAATTTTGCGAATTTTTGCCGGCTGTTGAACCGCTTGTAACGACTTGTTTGCAGAACCGTTGTGAAGTGCTCCAAGTATAATTGTTGGATGTCCTGTTTCGCATGCGACCAGAGTTCGAAATCTAGTGCTATCGCCCTGTAGGCGACGGTATTCACCACAGTCGATTGTCTGTGAAGAGTATAAGTTATCTGTCACTTGGAAATAAAGATCCGTCACGTACTCAGGGAAGCGAGAATTTAACCCCAGGAATTCAAATAGGGTCTCGAAGCCAGTGATATTGATCAATTGAGCCTTGCCTCTGAGAATATCAGCCAAGATTTCGTAGCCACCTTTGGGAACAAAATTATTATATCATTTATTCGTTTGAAAAGGATAGTGTAACGCACGCAAACGTTCCATATCCTCTGAGTTCTGCCAACTATTCCTCAGTCCATCCGTGAGTACTCCCAAAGCTCGTGAAACCTCGTGTTGGGTCTACAGCGCTCTTAGTATCCATGATTCCGTTATGAAGAGGTTCACCTACATTAGCTACCTGTACCAACCGTAACGCGACCGCTGCACCTCCAATCTTCCAGAGCGCCATATCCAAACATGAGGCTTTAACTACAAAGACATCCCCCTCATTCTTGAACTCCCTTGCAAAACCGTTAACTGGGACAGAAGTACTTGGTCCAGACTGGTATGCATTCAGGGGGGAGACGGCAAAGCCTATCGCAGATTCAGGGATGCCGAGACCGTCTCTCACCGCCTTCATGACGGCGGACTGGGTGACAGATGATGGCTGCTTTGCGGCAACAGTTGCGAGGAACATGTTCAGGGAGGTTGAGGCTTCATATGTAAGAAACTTGATGAGCGCAGTGTCTTGGAAATTTCCAGCGTATCGGGGGCCAAGGTGGTGGATGAGTCTAGGAAGGTCATCACCTATAAGTGGTGTAAGTAAGGCTCAAAGTGAGGAATCGAGGTAGAAATGTGACCTAAAGGAATGGTGAGTAGATATGCGGATGCCATGCACCAACTCATTTTAGCCGTGCTGGCTGCATCACCGATGATGTATGTCCCCGGTTGTGCAGGTTCTGTCTTTGGGTATGCCCAGTTCAGCGTGTCACTCAGGACACCATCCATGAAAAAGCCTTGAATGTACGTCAGTAGGTTTATGAACGGTTGAGTATAGTTACTCACGAACAGTGGGATTGGAGGTACGGTTTGAATAATGTACAAGGGCTAGATGTGTCCAACGGAACTGATGAATTTTTGCGCTGCCCAAGATAACGGGGTCACCAGGGTTCCCTGATGTCGAGAGCTCAAGCGTGCCATTGGGCAGAATAGACAGCGAAACGATCGACCTCGATGACAATTTGACCGTGAATAGAGCATGAGGTTCGGCGTTGGGCAGTGCTGAAACCCATATCCACGTCTGCGAAAATGAAGTAAGGGAAACAATGCCTACAGACTAGTGACATACCATGAATGTGAATCCTGTCGTCGGTACCCCCTTGAAACCTTCTTCACGAAGGACCAACGACGCCGACGATTCCATGGAAAAATGCTCAAGCCACCTCGACTTGATCCCGAACCGAATTACATCCAAAATCTCTGTATCTAGAGTCTCATCATCTTTGATCACCTTCTGGAAGATCAGCCTTGCTTCTGACGTTGTCGCACCCATATCAAGTAATCTTCTCAAGAGCTTCTGCAAGATATGTCTCTCCTTCTCGGACACGCTGACATCTCCCCGCGTCGCGTAGAACCGCTGGAATAGTGACTTCACTAGACCGAGGGTACTGAGTATGGCCTGATTCCTATGGCTTACGTGCGACAGAAGCTCAAAAAGCTTGAGAATCGCGTACCGCATGACGTTGTCTCCGACCGTAATCTGTGGAATCGCATTCCATAAGATTAATATAGCACCGGGACGGCGTATAGTCCCTAGTCGCCCCTCGAATTCTGATATAGCGGAATCAACTTTTTCGTCGGGGGTAGTGCGGAGGGTGGTGAAGACATCAGAGACTTTGGGGTCGTGTATTGTAAAAGAGAGGATGAGCCCCAGGGTGTGATCGACGGTTTTGGGATTCGAAATGAGCCCACGTAGAGCATCTTCGAGCGACCCATATCCTACGATGTTCTATACTAATGTTTAAAGCGTAGATAAGTGGCAGGTTAGATGTACGTACCCGGAAGTACTCCGCGTTTTCATTGTGTTCACTCATTGCTTCCGAGAGGTTGTCAAATATAAGGCGGGCGGTGTCGAGCACCTCCGAAAGGACTTGTTCTTCAGGTTCAACGACTAGTGAGTTAGAACGATCTTGGACACTCGATAACATGCTCATCAAGATGAGGAACCCATCGAGCTCCCGAAATACTTCTTTCGTATGAGCCTCCTGCTGGAGAATTCTGTTTATCTCCGTCAGCACCTGCATTACAATTAGCATTCAATTCCACACGAAGCACGGTAGACACACTTGAATCTTCGTCCTTGTGTCCTCCGCCAGTTTAAGGTTCTCCACCGAGTTCCTCATCAGCTCTATCATCACATCCCGAGCAAAATCCTCAGGTGCCAGCTCATCTTCTTCTTCCTGCGGAGCTGGAAGAGGGGTGACAGTTGTCCTTGGAGAAGCCAAGTCGAATCGTGCGCGTAATGGTGTCAAGAGAGCCTGGAACATGATTTTCGTGCGTTAGCTGGGACCAGCCTGGGCATAACCCAACTGTTCGCTGGCTAGGGTGCGCTCAAGGCCGCTAAGCTTTCGGCGCTCAAGCCAATATTTGTTCTTTGACGGAGTCACGGTGATCGAGTGACAGGCATAGTTGATTGTCGTAGTGATGCCCTCTGATGCTGTTTCACGGGCTTCAAATTGGCCCTGAACGTTTCTCCCTCTCACTAATTTCCGTTAAGCTGAGTACTTATAACCTCTGGCAGCTCCCAAGTCGAACCAGGGCGCGCTAGACAACCAACTAAAACTTAGGTACTGTGATTCATGACAGGGGTTACGCGGAGGTGTTTATTGCTGAATATTTCCTTGGACAATACCAGGATACGCCCGATACAGATTCCACGACCTATATTCAACGACTTCGACCCCCTCACGAGACGCGACGACACTCGTGAACTCGAATGAATTTGCATCTGATGAGCTTTCGAGTTCTATGAGCGGGTCAGCACGTAATTGCCCAATTGAAGCAAAATTAGAACCCATTACCGTGAAAAGTAAAATATCTGGGCACGCCCTGCTCTTCTGGGCCTTCACCTGCAATCGATGTCCCCGTTTTCAGGTTGTCAATGCACATAAAAGTCCTAGTCCTAAGCCAGCCACTCGTTTGTCTCAATTTGGCGATAGCGCTTTCCGCCCAGTCACCAATGGTCTGTCCAGGAGATAAATTGACGCCATGGGTGACGACAACCTTCGTAGGATTAGCCGAAGCAAGAGAGGTCGTCTTTGGGGAAACCCCAGAATCTGAAAGAAGCTCGCAGGTCCGGCGATCGAGGAGCTCCAACCTCACCACCAGATTTGCCTCGCGTGGACTCCGATTTGCACGCAGGCGAGTATAGCTCTCGTGTTGGAATGTCAAGGTGTCGTCGATGTCGTACAGAGCTAGCCAGCCTGGCCTCTTCGAATCTGCGGCCGAAAACCTAGCACCTGTGAGAAAGGAGGGTAGATCGTTCATCCTCAGAGGAACATGTTCATTGTTATACCAGTCTACGTTTTATGCAAGTAAGTAACAAACATGTCAGGACATTTCGATGGATAGCTTTGTTCTCCGGACCTTGAAATTCCTCCAAAGATACTTGGCTTCCCGGCTCTGAGAATACTGCCAGGAATCCTAGGGGCATCCGTATAGAGTATATGAAAGAGTTAGGTAGTAGTTCCTAAACCGTATCGTGATGAAAAGAGGCAAAGCCGAGCCTGAATTGAGAACTCCGGCGGGTAAGTGCCATGGGGCCGGTTACCGGAAATCATGTGACCGCGTAACCAAAAGCGCTTCTGCAGCTTGATGATTTTTGCCTTTTCATCCCATCTACGAGAATCAACATGTCCTTTCATAACATAAGTCTATACTTTGAAGGGCTGTGGCAGGTAACGCTTACATGCCGACTACAACTAACTATACACACAGCGCACGACGCCCAACTCTGACACCCCTAGATGTCAAACATCGGACAAGGGACGAAGGTAGGATAAAGAGCATCAAGATTCGCTAGCACTCGCATTCTTTTTGTTGCCCCTCTCCCTCACTACGGTGCTCCTCTTTCGCTTGCGCCGATCCTCGCCGAACGTGAAGCCTTGAGCAACTCACCAGGCTTCATAATGGCAGCGGTGGTAGGTGGACGGGGAGATTGGTAATACGAACCGCAACCCTCGAGCTGACTGACGTTCATATTCGAAGGATGAAAAGTGTGGATCGCCATGGTTGAAAGGCTGCCCATGATTTATAACGGGATCTAATTCTACAGCTGATTGCTCGAGAAGGTGGCTGGCTGGCTATGGCGCCCGTACTCCTGTGGTGGATGGAGTGACATTGCAATTAATTTAGGACAACCGTCATTTATTGTGGGATCTGAGATTTCTACCCCGAGTGGAATCGCATCTTGCCCTGGACGCGAATGTGACTTTACACGCAAGTTGTCCATGACAATTCAGTCAATTAACTTGGCTCAATGGCGAAACCTCGAATTACGGAAAGTACCATGGTATGCACACGATCCGGAGGGGATTCACAGAATTTGTATGTGGCCGATGAAATACAGAATTCATCGTCATATATTCTCTACCCCGACATACATCTCATCAAGCTCAGGCTGTCGCCCACCTTTCATGTGCTCATCTCTGCTGTCAGCCTTGCATGGGTGGCGTGTGAACGACATACGGGGCAGTGCATGAATAACTCTCCAACTTTAATTTACTCTCAATGTTTTCGACTACTTACCTGGGCACCTGTCTGCTTTTGTAGCATATCAACCGTGGTCCTTGCTCAAAACCATATATGTTTTCGGTCCTGGTAAGCCGCCATCACCCGCCCGTTCTACTTCCATTCCTCTGCGATGCCTTATTCATTTTATTTCTCTAACTATGTGTACGAGCTGTCAACTGGTGCAAATCATAATCACTGGTACGAATCATGGTGATGATTCGGTTGATAAATTAGACCATACAACGAAAGTAACTGTCTGCCAATGTCTGCCATTTGTCTATGACATACTGATGCAAGTAAGCAGTGCTTTCTGTGTTGAGTCAAACGCTGCATTATATCTTGATGTGAATTTTAATCCTCCAGTGTTGTATTGAGCCCTGACTGTCCGAATATTCAAATCTGCCACAGTATTCGATGCTGAATACTACGATGCCCGCCCCAGAATCTCCACAAGCACAGGTGTTCGTTTATATTTCCCTCTTTGATCCTGATAGTAATGAGCATCTGAACCTAACCAATCTTCTTGGCAGAACTCGAAGCCTCTATGTTCACGCTGCATCATTTGGTACGCTTGTTCGACTTTCAAACTGGTTCTATCGAATAATACATTACGCTAGTCATCCTCTACTACGACTACATGCTTACATTACCTGCTGAAGTGGACCGTTTCTGGTTGACTAAAGGACGTATATCATGGGGCTCTGCGTTCTTCTACGGCAACCGCTACATTTCATTTTTCGGCCATATTCCCGTCATTTATGAATACATGTGGGATCCGTGGCGCCCAAATTCAACCAAAGTGAGATGATCTTGCCTTCCTCATACCTCCAGCATCAATTTATTAATGAACGTACACGCCAGATGTGAGATTATGACCTAGTGGATCAGATTTGCTACTGAGTTCTACAGATGCGCTTCTCTCTCTTCGTATCACCAGTACCTCCTCATAGTTATTCAAATTATTTCTGGCAGTAAGCTTCTTTCCTTCCTTTTTTCGGTTTTTTTGAACTGGGACTGAGAGTTCATATTGTTGATAAATCATAGCTATTCTGATTATGCGAACCTATTCACTATACAACCGCAGCATCAAGGTTCTTGTCTTCCTGTGTACTTGCGCGTTAGCAGTCCTTGTAGTTGGCGCAGTAAGTATTATATTTCATAATTTTGCAACAAATGTACATCTGCTCATGACGCTCGGATTTATGGTCCAACAGTGGTCAGTCATATCGAAACATCATTCAGTGGGAGACAGGGAACTTCCAATGGCAGGCTGCTCTTTCCCATTGGACCGCGATAAGTGAGCATGTTGGTTTCTAGTCTTTCTTGCAGCTTAGCTCACTGCGTGTCTTGTAAGCGCAACCCGTTCGTTGAAGCCGATACTACAGATGCGTTGACCACCCTGCTGATATATTCCCGAGCTAGATAAGGGTGCAGCGTGGATTGGGCTGCTGCTGTTTGACCTCATGATAGTCGCCATGACTCTTTATAAGTCTGTAAAACGGTATCGTAACAGTCCACTATTTATGATCTTGCTTCGAGATGGTATGTGTGTATGTTATATTTGTGATATCATCTCCTCAAATTCAAAACATCACCAAGGAACCATGTACTTTGGGTGAGAATTCTAAAATCTCTTTGGATAATTGTTTCTGAATGTTGATTCACCCTTTCAGAGTAATGGCACTAGTAAACCTTTTAAATATCATTTGCTTATATGTGCGTTTGACTGCGTATTTTATTTTATATATGCTCAAATTATGTCTGTCTTTAGGTGCTACCTGTGAGGAGTTAAATCCATGAAACGTAGAAGCCAATTGATAAATTGTACAGGGATACGAACGAGGCATCGTTACTGGCATCGCTAGCATGTAGGAAGCATGTCCATTCAATGTTCCAAAAGCTCATAATCTTGCAGTATATCATCCACAATGATATCCCGACTCATGCTCAATCTCCGCGATCCAAAATGTTATGACGGTGCGGGGGGTGGGGTTGAGCATCCCGTTTCTGCTCCGCTTCAATTCAATGCCCCTTCAAGTTTAACCACGGTGGCGGGCAGTGGAAGCTATAGTTCTCACTAAAGAGAAACGCAATAGCATTGTTACTCGGGCCAGTTACTTGGATGTATTTCTTACAAATCGCAATCGTATAACACAACCGACAAGTACGACGTGCTTTCTCGTCATACCTGCTCCTGGCATTCATTCTTGGGGCTGCGACAGATGCGCCATTGACAATCTACGCGTTGCTGAATATGGAGAGCAAAGTTTTAGAAACGGGGCACATTCATGCCTGATTGAACCCATAGATAGAGAACGATATACGCGAATAGTTGTCGCCTTCACCGTCGGTGTATCTAATAATCAGAGTCGTAAGGATCAATATATAGGTCCACAGGATTATCGTCAGACTCCTCTTCCTCTGAGCTTAAGCTACCAGAACCATCCCAGTCGACCTTACCAACAACCTGATGTAAAGCGGTTATATCATCCGGCTCGATGCGACTGCATACCCGAATATACAACTCTGGGAGCGGTGATCTGCTCCGTTTCCGTTCCTCTAACCAAGCCCTAAGCATTCCGTAGCAGGTTCTTCCCGCAATATCTCTCCCCTCGAAGTCCCATCCACTCACAATCAGGCGCTGTAAGGCCGGAAACTCCAAACTCTCTGAGGCATCTGAATGACCTTGTTTCGGCTGCTTGGAAAGAACTTGAAGGAGTCCGCTTCCAGAACGAATGACCCGTATGGTCTGTAACTTTTTAAGATCAGTAAAGCAACTTAGCCACGAGCTTTCCTTGACTCCTGCTCCGTAAACATGTAGGCTTTCTAGATCATGTAATGGGAAATTATTCAGCATGGAGCTGAGAGCCTGTTGCCTGCACTCATCCCCAACTACATCGTCATTGTCGTCTAACTCCAACCGAAACATCATTACCGGCGGATCGGCGTCTGGCCGACTGAGGTAATTGTGGAGTCCTGCCAAGTTCCAAGCTTTGATTTTTATTTCAAGCGGATCAATAAGGACGCAGCGAATCGGTTTCTCAATGCCCCGAGCCAGTGTTTTAGAAATGGACCTTGCTTGAAGCAAGAAACCGTCGCGGCCATGTCGATTCAAACTTGAGGTACATTTCAGGTCGACAGTTGTATCCATATGATATGTGAGATGGTTCATCAGCAAGACGCTGTTCGCTAGTGGAAGGGACACTTTGAGATGCTTAAGTTGGGGTAAATAGATGGTAGGAAGAGCGTGATTTTTGTCCTCTCCTTCCAGGAAGTTGTTGTCAGAGATGATGGCAAGATATTCTAATTCTGGCAGGCACTCCAAAACAGAGAATAGTTTCGTTGCTGATGCAGTAGATTGCAAAGGCAAGTTATTGAGTGTAAATGACCTTAAATTCCTAAGCAAAGGTGAGCTCCATTTAATGTCCCCCCCTTCAAGCTGGAATGAGCGCAAGGCCGGCAACCCTCCAGAAAATAGATCATCAGGGATGCTGTATCTATAACAGAAGGATAGCCTCAAGGTCTCCAGATTGGTGATCTTAGCTCCTGAGAATAGCTTGAGTATTTTGTTCATGCTCATCACATTATCAAGCCCCTGTATCAGGCAGAGTTTCCGAATCCGTGACATGACTGTTGTATCCCTTTCTAGTAAAGCAATTAGCTGCTTATACGACTTGGTGTATAGGCGAGTAGTAAGCGTTAAGAGATTCATCCTTGAACGGATAAGCATTGCCATGGTCCAGGTCGGATGCGAAAGAGGGATGCAACACCAGAGACTGGAGCATTCAATGGCAACTTGACGCCATTGGGAGCACACGTGGCTCACGCGCTGTATCCAACGAAGCTTGGTGTCACTGTACGCCTCTTTACCGCTGGGATCTCGGGCACCTCGCTCAACGAATGTGAACACTGCAGCGAGAAGCTCCGGCGAAAGTCGAGATACGATGCTAAGCCTATTGTGACAAGTCTTCCAATCTCTGGCTTTGGCATGCAGGGCCTCTATCTCCCGTTGGATACGCTCATAGGCGGCTTTTTTTATTGTCACGTTACTGAAAGCAGATGCTCCCACTTCCATATCGGTGTAATCTTTGACATCTGGTTCAGGTAACTGTACACGATATCGAAGTCACACATACCAGCCGTATCTGCCATCGGTGAGGGAAAGTCCTTTTAGTTAGAGAGGATTGTATCGAGTGGCGATAATGATGCAATGTTGGCGGTCCTGGAAGTGGACAGAAAGGGTAGCTGTGACCAGGAGCGGCGGCAATGGGTACTCACCAGGGAATGAAGTTACCCTCCAATAGGAACCGTGTATTTAAAGTTAGGAGGCAACATTGACTAAATCCCACGATGATGCATGACTGGACAGCTTGACATGGCGTTGACAGAGCGCTCATGCGTCGAGTTCAATTGGGGAATGTGTGTTCCTTGCCACAAAATGGGGCTAATGTGGATGATCTCGCCACAGGTGGCCAAAGAATATATAACTTTGACAGATTGGGCACAGTGCAGGCTAGTGGAGCTTGGCTCTTTTTCATCTCTGCTGGCGTAGAATTTTTGAATGCATGTTTGAGTTTATCGTGGAGGGCGGTCGTCGAATTTGCCAAAGTTTCGGATGGGGGCAAGCTGGGTGTGGTAGTGTGCTACTTTTATTCGCAGTTCAACAGCACATACAAGCTCAGATGTCCTAATACTCACCAATGCGAGGCGAATTTCTTTGTCCACGAGAAACTGACAACTACCGCCACGCGAGCTGCCTCACCAATAACGGGTTCGAGAAGTTGTAGATCTTCTTCGCCATGACGATGTTTTAGTTTTTTTTAGTAGAGGGGTGAGAGGCGTTGGATCTCGACGGTTTAGGTTGCCAGACTTGCCTGACGATTCGGACAGTTTTGATTGTTAAGTGCTACACCATGCTCCCCAAGACATGGCTCCATGAGGGGATAATTCATTATTTCCTCGCCGATGGCATGGTGAGCAATTTCCCATGCGAGAAGACGTGCCCATCTTTCTTGTGCAGTTTTGTTGCCACAAACTTAAAATGTAATGTTGATAGTAGTCATGCATCCTTCAAGAATCAGTGGACCGTCAGTTTGGCATTTTCAAATATTACACACCTCGCGATGGCCACCCTTGATGGCGTCTGACAATGTTTTATTAGGAGCTGGGTTAGAGGGTGTGAATAGCGTGGCCGTTGGGTGGCTGCACGGTTTCGGGGAGTAACGGAATGACCTGCATAGTAAGGGAGAGAGGCGAACTTTCGAGGAAAAAAAAAGTCATGGATTGGATTGGCAGTGCTATATGCTTTACCTAGCATTTGAGTTTTCTCGATATGCTCTCGATGTGTATGTAATACGCAACTTGGAAAAGGTGAAGAAGCTCTAGTACTGCACATACATTATTCGCGGGTCGGCGGGGATAGCATGTTCTGCTCTAATGTTGCCATGGGTGACAAAAAACACTCTTAGTGACAGGGGACACGAGAGAACATGCATGTGGGGTACATTGACAAAGCAAAAAGCACAGTCCCGAGTCTTAATCAAAGTACGCGTCGTGGTCACGTGGGGCATATTTGGTTTTGCGTTGACGCGACAAAATTCGGAATTTCTGAGGCTCTAAGTTCCATGTCAGGAGATCAAGTGGACTTGCCTCTTCTATACAGCTGTCTCATGCCCAGCTACGCGAACGGCCCGCTTTTCAGCACAATCTCTGGTCACAAGTCTCAACACGTTCCTTCTCTGTACTTATGTTGGGGGGAAACTTGAGTCACCATACTGTCAATACCTAGTGTGTAATTGGCACCCTCGTCTCTCCCACCATGGACAGGCTTTTCCTTTCTTTACTTTTGCCGGTAATTTTTACCCCCCTTGTTACATTTGCCCAAGATGTCCTACCCAATGTAACCCCAGTTGAAAGGTCTGCATATTTGAATATTTTCAAGTTTTATACAACCCATAAATAGATCTCACAGTGCAACGATTGTAATCAGCTCACCTACGCCTACCCCCAAATTTCCACCCGTAGGCTCAATCCCGCGTGATTTCTCTCCTAATGGTCTTGCAAAACTCTGGGGTGTAGTAAGTGTTATCTACTAGATCTAGTCAATTTCTTTATTACGCTTCAGGTTGGTCCGGTAGCAGCACCTCCGTTTACTACCACCCGAGTTCCTGATCTTCCCATTGCACTTCCGTCGCCTCCTCCTGCTCTTTATCCATCTTGGTTTGCTCCCGCTCCCGAAGATATCTTGCCAAACCTCAAACTACCTAAAGGGTTCAAATTTGGAGTAGCTACGGCCGCATATCAAGTTGAAGGCGCTGTAAAGAACGCAGGCAAAGGTCCATCAATGTGGGATTGGAATAGCCGTCAACCTGGAGGCGTGATTGATAATACGACAGGTTTGTCGCATTGCACACCTTGGTTGGGGGCTTTGTTAAATATACGCAACTTACCAAGGTGATATCGTTGACCTGCAATACTATTTGTATAAAGAAGACGTCGCGAGAGTGGCTGCGTTAGGCATCAACGCTCACTCATTTTCGTACGTTATTTATACCCACAAATTCTAATCTCCTGACGTCAAGGAAACAGTATATCTTGGGCAAGAATCTTCCCCTTCGGAACAGCAGACTCACCAGTCAATCAAGTTGCACTGGATCATTATTCAGACCGTAAGTCGGTTATTTGAATTTGGACGTAGACAAATCGAACTCATATATGTACTATGCCTCTATAGTCATTGATTATCATATTAAATCTGGCGTTGAACCCGTAGCCACTCTCTGTATGACTTCATCTTTGCGATCATGGGACCAAAAAGTTTATTTCCACATGTATAGTCCATTGGGACACTCCTCTCGCCATTCAAGCTTATTATGGGGGTTTCACGTCGTCCAAAGTGGTGGACGATTTTGTCAAGTGCGGCTTTTCTTGTCCTTGTATCAGGCGTACCCCTAATTATTATAAAGTTACGCCAAAACTGTATTTAAAGCATACAATGGTCGTGTAAAAACTTGGTTCGTTCGATAGCTCGGTTGTCAACTATCATAATCGCTGATTCCTGTTCAGGTACACATTCAATGAACCTCGCGTCTATTGCAGTCAAGTTGGTGGATACCCGTTCAGTTAGCATTCTGCCTTGTCTTTATGTCTTGATCTTACCTATGTGCAGACGTCGCATTGGCACCCGGAGTTAACGCATCAACTGCACCGTATATTTGCAACTACAACGTTTGTGCGTACCTAATACACGTTCGTGGCTTCCTATCCCTTGGCTAATGAGAATTTTGGTTGAATGTAGTGAAAGCTCATGCTGCAGCTGTCAAAGGTACTCTCGTGCCTTCTGCCTGAAGGCTGGTGTCCTTATACTGAAACTTTGATAAGCCTTTAGATCTATGAAGATTCAGGGCGAGATTTCTTTCAAGAATGACGACTTTGTGTATGTTATGTCTTCCTCTTTAACTCTTACAATCTTAACCAATTTATTCTCAGTGGCATTCCTTGGCGCGCCAACAACACTGACGACATAGCAGCAGTGGAACGCCATGCTGCTTTTCGCATTGGTGTCTTCTCAGATCCTACATACATTACCGGCGATTGGCCGAAGATCATGACAGATACTCTTCCATCATCGTACCTGCCCCGTTTCACGGCCGCGGAGAGAAAAGATCTCAGAGGTCAGATCTATTCCAGATCCCGCTCATCACCCATTCATAACTTGAGCGCTACAGGTTCAGCTGACTTTTTTGCCATCGACGCTTATCGCACGCAATACATCGCGGCGCCAACTGACGGACTAGCATCCTGTTTGAGTAACACCTCACATCCTTTATGGCCTGAATGCCATACCACCGTGCTGTTCGACTCCAAATCGGGCTGGGCTGCAGGTCCAAGTCCTGACCCTCTCAGCGATGCTTGGCTCCAGGCAACCCCAAACTTCTTGAGGGAATCCTTGCTTGAGTTGCAGAAAAGGTGGCCCACGAAAAAGATGGTGTGTTGTCTACTTTTCCACTTTATTAGTCGGCACGAATCGGAGATATTTCCAGTACATCTCAGAATTTGGGTTCGTCGAGCCCTTCGAAGCCCAGAGAACCGAATTATTCCGAATCACTGAGGATGTTACAAGGACTAGTGAGACGAAAAAAAACTGATTGTTTTGGTGTTGCTAACGTAGGGAACGCCCAGATTATTACATGACTTACCTTGGGGAGATTTTACGTGCCATTCATGAGGATAAGTTACCCATAGCAGGTATCTTCGCGTGGGGTTAGTTGAAGTTCCTGAGCCATCATTTCGCAGCCAGGCAACACTGTTGATGCTGATGCTATGACCCCCCACAGCTATGGTTGATAATGCCGAATGGAACAGTGGTTTAACTGCTAGGTTAGTTTTGTTGCAGTAACATGATTGTTATTGACAAATCCTACCCATAGATTCGGTATACAACATGTAAATTACACGACTTTGGAGAGGACTTATAAACGATCAGCTCTGTCGCTCTGTAAGTCGCTATCCTCTGTTTGTTTATTGGGAGTTTTGGCACTTACGGATATTACACTAGCCGCGTTCTACAAGGCCCATGTACAGACGTAATCACGGTATATCACAACTTACTTGATCAACCACGTCAGCTCGAACGGAGTCCGGCATTCGATCCGACATCTCACTTCTCTCCAGTGCCCGTGATCCCCATGGGGGTCACTAGGTTTGATACTCCAATATGCAATCTTGTGCAATGCTAGTTTGCAATGAAACATGACTTACTACCTAACATTGTGACATCCTGTTAAAGCGTCAGGCATTGACCACCGAAGACACCATGACCCTGGACAATATAAAAATTATCAGATCACTTCCAACTTAGTAAAAATTGTTCAAACTGGGCCTCACATCCAAAGACATTCGTTCACACCACTTGTCTTCATGATCGGTATCTGAGAATTTGATTGATATACGTTCATCCTCCCCTGAGATTTCAGAGGATTTTCCGCCGCTCGAGAAACATCCGGGTGTGTCAGAATCTGACATGCGCGTCTCTTCGCTTCTAAGAAATCATATATAAGTACTTCCATAGATCCTGGAGCCAAGGAAATTCGAGCTTCGAATCACGAAGGCTTACCATGATCATGACGTCCAGGGTTTGGTTAATAACAGGTAAGCAACTCACCCACACATCATTACATGGTCGGATATTATCGAAGATTGAACGATTCCTTAAATCGACTGTTCACTTCACAGGAACTACGTCTGGATTCGGTCGACGCATCGCCAAGTCAGTACTTGCACGCGGTGACCGTGTAATCGCAACAGGGAGATCCCTTGAGAAGCTGGACACACTCGCGGCAAGTTGTGACACCACAGTTCGCAATAACCTTCGCACCCTGCAACTAGACGTGACGGAAGGAGAGGATGCTCTTAAAATCAAAGTAGAAAAGGCTGCTGCTATATGGGGTCAGATAGACGTTTTGGTGAACAATGCAGGTAAGTCCAGAACTGTGTTTCAACTGTCCTGCCACTAAAACCGCGGTTTGAAGGCGATGGGTACCCTGGACTTTTAGAGGAGGGAGGGTATGTTTCCCTTGCCTCAGATACGACCATATATCGCTTCATATCTCATTGAGACATCGCCAGCACTGCACACCTTAGAAAGCAACTGGCAACCAACGTTTTTGGGGTACTGGACATGACCGTGGCAACCCTTCCCTATCTACGGGCCAGTAATGACGCCGCGATAGTTGTCATAGGAAGTCGATCTGCATGGAAAACAGAGATCCCTGTGAGTCTATTGATTATCGCTCATGGCTCATCCAGTCTCATGGTTTCATATAGGGCGTTGGTAAAATTTATGTAACCGCTTAAGAAGTTCTTTTGCTCATGATAAGCGGCATTAGGTCCTTACTCAGCATCGAAAGCGGCTGTCCATTGTGAGTCGACTTTCAACTGAGAAGTTGTACCATCCCGTAATGTATCATGACCTCAGCATTGACCGAAACGCTCTCTGTTGAGGTAGCAGGGTTCAATATCCGCGTTTTGCTTGTTGCTCCTGGATCATTCCGTACTGAGGGCATGCTCGGCCAAGCATACAACACCAGTAACCCGATCACTGCGAACGATGCTTTACGTGTGGGGAGCATGTCTAAGTTCAGTGCCATCGCAGGGACGGAAAAGGGCGATCCTGATAAGGCAATGGAGGTTGTAGTGGACGTGGTTAGAGGGGAAGGTGTTGCAAAAGGTCGGCCATGGCCCGGTTATCTTGTTCTTGGCGAGGATGCAGAACGGGATGTGAGAGACAAATGTAATAAGGTATTGAAAGTCCTGGATGAGTGGAAGGATATTTCTTGCGGCGTTAGTTTTGATTGACCTGGTCTACTATAGGCACGTACTTCTTTCTTCGCATCTTTTCGTAACTAAATAACTACTCTATCTTCATTGCTCTAGATAGGTCTTTCGTCTCTCTCACCCGTCATCCTATCATGTGGTGGTTTACGTATCATCTGACATTACGCCCCCAGAATCCTACATGGCAGAGATGGTTGTTCTAATAATCCCGTTGTTTTAATGTAACCACTTCTTCGATGTTCAAGTTTGACCCGCTCACAACGCCAGTACCAACTCACGCTATTTTCGGCTAACCAACCTCTTAGCATTCCAAATCACTGACACGTTCATTAACCTCAGGTCCAACTCCTTATAGCACGGTCATTGGTTGAAGAACTGTCATTTTAATGATTTCATGGATTGGCGTTTTCACGCGCCTTACGTCCCCGGCGGATATGCCGTCGTCAGAAGCCTTGTGGTAGGGTCTGCAAAACGCCACCTTGTTCAAGATAAGTGGGACCACGAATTCAACTTCCTGCGTGTTCTTCTGGTCACTAAACCCCCACGCGGAATGGATGATCTTGCCTTGGCTTTGATCGCTTGCGCCTCCTGCTTGGTTGTGATCTCCTGGCTATCGTACTCGTGGAATAACGTCAATTTGTTTGATCTCGTCATTCGTAACATCGGATCTCATATCCTTTACCACAGCTTGCGATACCCACCGTTGGATATAATGGTGTTCTCATGTCCTACTGGAGCGCGTTTCGATTTGTAAAAGAAGGTAACGCTGTTCTTCAAGAGGGATATGCGAAGGTTTGTCCCCCTCTGTTATGGCTCTACATGAATGACATTAACCCCGCCATCGCCTAGTATAAGAACAAAGCCTTCAAGGTACCCTTGATGGATCGCTGGTTGGTCGTTGTCACAGGGGACCAGCTGTACGAAACATTACGCAGTGCACCAGACAACGTCCTTTCGGCGTGGGAAGCTATGAAGGAGGTGAGCTTTCAGCCGTATCGTTTGCAACTTGCTCCTCATCAATTCACAGTTACTCCAAATCGAACATACGCTCGGCCTCCAAATCATTGATCCTTCCCATATCGATGTCATACGAACAACGCTCAACAAAAATCTTGGAAGTCTCCTTCCACGTATGAACGATGAGGCCAGGTGTGCCTTTGAATCAGAGATAGGTAGTAAACTTTGTGGACAAGGTACTCACGAAAAGCCTCCACTCATCAGCTGTTAATCTCATTTGGGATGATACAGAATGGACCCCAATTGCAGCAGCCGAAACTTTCCAGCGAATGATGTGCCAAGTCAGCAGTCGTGCTTTTGTCGGGTTGCCTTTATGTGTGTATATGATTTTCTCCTACAGTCTGAATTTCTCATAGTTAACTATTATTAGGCAGGAACAAAAACTATTGTCAACTGAGTATCCAATTTACGACAAATGTCATGACCGGGGCTGCAGTTATCAATCTCTTCCCTCGCGTATTGAAACCGTATGTTGACTTGCTTTGCGGTTGTCATGCCCTGATAGTTGCGCGCAACTTAGGCTCGTCGGTGCACTGTTCAACAAATTATCCAGACATCAAGCGAAAATGCTCCGATTCCTAGGTCCGGAGATAGAGGCGCGGAGGAGAAAGTACAATGAATTTGGCATGGACTATGAAGACAAACCCGTTGAGTTCATTCAGGTCTACTCGTTTGATCTCATAGACATTGATTTGGACCATCACTAGAATGACATGTTAACTTGGGTGATGGAATCGGCGGCGCCAGGGTCGAGCACCAGTTTGCTCGCGCTGCGCATGTTGAACGTGAATTTCATGGCAATTCACTCGACGTCTGTGGTATGTTGTGCTATTTCCATCCTCACTTGAAAGAAAGTGGTATGACACAGTATGCACTCTAGTCATTTACGCATGCCGTGTACAATCTCGCCGCCCATCCGCAGTACCTGGATGTTCTTCGGGAGGAGATACATATGTATTTGGATGTTTCAGGAAGAAGTGAGCACTGGACGCTGGCTGACCTGGAACATTGTATCAAGTTGGATAGTTTCCTTAAGGAGTCGCTTCGATTGAATGGCCTTGGCGCAAGTGAGTATATCTGCCTGCTCCTGGATGTCGTAAAGTTGAGCTGTTTGGATGCAGTATCATTGCCACGAAAAGCAATGATTCAATGCCAGCTTCCAGATGGGACGATCATTCCTCCTGGTACAATCGTTACCGCTGCATCCACTGCAGCTCATCTCGACAGTGCGCGTTACCAGAACGCTGAGAAATTCGACGGCCTGCGATTCGCTCGAATGCGCAAAACAGGATCAGATATTTCAGGTGAAGATGCCAAACATCGGTTGACGAGTGCCGGGTCTAGCTTCCTTACTTTTGGGGGTGGAAAACATATTTGGTATGATTTCCAGTACCCGAAGTTCAGTTGGTTGGTTGCTGAAGTATCTTCCTCGACTCCAGCCCCGGCCGATTCTTTGGGTCGATGGAGCTGAAGTGCATGTTGATCGATTTGTTGCTAAATTTTGACGTGAAGGCAGAAGAAGACGGTGCACGGCCCCCAGACGAATGGATGGGCCCAACTAGTATGCCCTCCAGAAGCGCAAAAGTTTTGTTTCGGCGAAGGAAGCATGTGCACGGAGAGTGAATGTTAGCATTGGTTACTTCTGGTCGCCTCTGGTTACCCAAAAAATTAAAACTTTGTGTAGGTATAGTATCTGTACGAGACTGGAAGACATGTACGGGCATATACTTAATGTATTATCGTCTCAATACCTGTCGGGAATACGCTATTCAGGGTTAGCTTCTGCTGGTAAGGATCTACTCAACTCTTCTCGCACTGACAAGCTTCCGGGCCAAGTCGACGGAGTGTTGAGCTATCGCTGTTCAAACGTTCACCGGGTTTAGGTCACGGATAGCCGTGTGCGATGCTGATACTGCCACTGGTTGACCGGCTCGTTCGCTCGAGTCACCGTTTTTCACCGCTCAATATCGTAGCTTCGATTCTAAAGTAGAGGAACTCGGCGTGATGTTAAGAATCCGAAATCGAGTCATAGCTCTGGACAACGGTAGCGATTAAATTCTGACGTTGCTGCGCCGGGGCCCGGTAGAGATCAACACACATGCTGCCAATCAATTTCTATATAACATACAAGATGTTGAGTGTGATACATTCTAAGCAGGCCTCTCAACGTTGCGTCATCTCATCCACGAGCGGGATCCCTTGGAACTTTTAAGGGTCAAATTGAGGAAGGCTTGACATGTGGAACCCTTTCAACCCAACACCTGCACCTCCAGGTTTTGGTGCAGGGAAGGTTCTACCTGAGAGAACTTCGCCGTTCGTATTCTCCAATCAACTGTTGACTCGAACATGCCAGTGTAACCCGAGAGCATTAGCTACCTATCCCAGCTATTTTTCGGATGGCTTGATCCATTCCTGAACGTAGGATTTTCGAGACCTTTGGAGGAGGATGGTGTGTGGTTATGACAACATTCTGGACTAACCTTACGCGAGTTCTACCAGATTTATGGGAACTACCTGAGAAGCGACTGACAGGGAATACGACCAATGAACTCGAGCTGAACTTTTATGCGCGATGTGCTCCAAAGGACCGACCATGGCATCTACGCGAGAAACTTCCAGCACCGCCAGAACCCTCGTTGGTATCGAGCACTGGTGATGATGAGGAGGGACAGACGCCAGAGTTAGAAAAGGTTACAACGGACACTGCAGCTCCGCGACATAGCCTTTTTCGCCAAACACCTGTGAAGAAAGCACCCGTCTATGATGCGTCAATTTTTAAGGCGCTACATACTACATTCTTCACACGCATTTGGGTGGGGGGCTTTTTACATCTTTGTGGAGGTATGGTCCCTTTACCTAATCACTCTACGAACGCCTATTGTTCGAATAGATGTCCTCAGGACCACCACACCATTGGTTACCAAGGTCCTTCTCACCTGGCTCGCAGAATCTTATATATACCACCGCTTGACAGATGAGCAGAGGGCGTCGGACATTGTCAAACGACCAAGAGGACTTGGCTATGGGATTGGATTGGCGTTTGCTTTGTTTGCGATGCAACGTACGTGTCAAGCACATGAAGCGTTGCTAAATTTTGTTGTTGACTGCCCAACAGAGTCCGCCAGCCTGGTATTAATGCCCTTATATTCACTTTTTGGACCCTTTTGCTTATTAACATGTAGATCACGAACCATTTCTTACAACGTAGGAAGCACCTCACGGCCTACAGCATGAGCATTACTTACGGAATTTCAACATTATATAGTTGGCATGACCACTGGGCTTTCAATGCGCGCTGGGGTATATATTCTTTTATTGGACTTTACCGAATGATTAACCATGAATAAAGACGATCGGTGCAATTTTTCGTAAATCGATGCGATTGTCAGGACGCGCGAGGCTAACTCATTCGGTCGGCCAAATCACGACCATGATATCTACAGACGCCACTCATATAGATCAATTTGCGGCTTTTGGCCATTTGTGAGTCCATCCTTGATACAATCTTATGTATTAACTGATGGGAGCAAATATAGCCTATGGGTTGCCCCAATCGAGGTTCGTCTGTGGGTAACTTGCTACATAAATGTCAGCAAACAATCAGATGATAGATCATTATTGGCTTTGGTCTTTTAATCGCAAATGTAAGGTATATTTGCTTGCATTAGAATTGGACAGTTTCAGATGGAATATAGCTCGGGTACTCAGCTTTGGTTGGCCTTGCGGTAAGTTTTTTTTCAACTCCCTTTATTCTAATGTGTGTCCCATATTTCTGCTCCAGGTTATGGTATTTGGCATCCCATTTCAAGGTATCCTGGTTTTGATTTTGTTCAAACAACGCGAGAAGGGCGTTAAGATCACGGACAGTCGTGTAAAGCTCACTACGGAGGTTGGCATATAGTTACTCGTCCCGGATATTTGCAGCCTTGATAGAAAATCACAGGTGTTACAGGGCATCCGGCTTCTCAAATCATACGGATGGGAAGATTTCTATGTAGAGCAGATTGGGAAGCTCCGAGCTGGGGAAATTGCAACGATCAGGAACTCATCGTGAGTTGTGTTGTTCCCCTAGACGGTCGGTACGGTAAACCCGAGTGTTCGATGAAGGGTCGCGTCTTCTGTCCTCCTAGCGTCTATCACATTCATACCTATTGTTGCTACTATCATGTCTTTCGTACGTGCTGGGTTTACTATAAATCTAGACTCAACTGACACGTGCAATGCAGATCACCTACTCCTTAACTGGACACGAGTTGAGTATTCCTGTGATTTTTACAGCGCTCCAGCTCTTTAATGTCAGTTCCACAATCCTCGGATGCTTCAATTTTTGTCTGACAAACACATGATTTGGGCTATAGACGGTCCGCCTCCCCTTGCTCATCTTTCCATTGATTCTCGCCAGCTTAGCCAACCTCTTCGTCGCCCTCGAACGAATGTCTAAATTCTTAACCGCCGAAGAATTGCAGGAGTCATATAATATCAACAAAACCATCTCCTCTGCCGTCGAAGTCGACGGTGACTTCACATGGGAGGTCGCTGCGTTGACTCCGGAGCCAGATTCCAAATCTAAGGAGGCTTTAGAGAAAGTGACTGGCGAGAAGAAGAAAAAGCAAAAAACCAAGCCGAGGAAGGGCAGCAAAGTTAAGAAGGATGATGAGAAGGATGAATTACCGACTACTGCTCCAGTGGAGAAGCCTGAGGAGGGTGGAGAAGGCACCGGAGAAAGACCGAAGAAAGAAGAACAGCCCTTCGAGTTAAAGAACCTCAAGCTCAGCATACCAAAAGGGTCCTTTGTGGCCATCGTCGGGCGTGTTGGGTCAGGGAAGGTTCGTAATGACTTGACCGTGATGTGCGCTTGTGTACTCAGCATCCATTCCTTCAGAGTTCTCTTCTTCAATGTTTGATCGGCGAGATGCGAAAGACTAAGGGCGAGGTAACTCAGCCATATGATTTTTTACATGTATTACACGTTCTTATACAATGCTAGGTCATATTTGGAGGGTCCGTCGCATACGTCCCTCAAACACCCTGGATTCGAAATGCTACTCTACGCGAGAATGTACTTTTTGGTCGTGAGGACAACGAGAACAAGTCACTTTTCCTCTTACCTCCTTCGCAACAGCGATCAATACTGAAGATATTTCCTTGCAGATTCCGAGAGGTTATCAAGGCATGCCATTTGGAACATGACCTCGAAATTCTCCCTCACGCTGAGCGGACTGAGATCGGTGAAAAGGGGATTAACCTTAGTGGTAGGTACCAAACTTTCAATGACACATTATATTTGACTCATCAGGGTGTGTATTTTAAGGTGGCCAGAAGGTACAGCCCACCCTATCTTCGTTAATTGGTAGTGGCATTGACTTATCTCTATAGGCACGTGTTTCTTTAGCGCGCGCTGTGTACTCGGAATCAGATGTTGTACTTCTGGACGACCCCCTTTCGGCCGTAGACGCACATGTGGGCAAGGGAATACTGGACGAGTGTCTCCTGGCTGGTCCCCTCGCGGAGCGCACCAGGATACTTGTCACACATGCCCTACACGTTTTGGATAAAACGGACTACATTTACGTCATGGATCGCGGTGTCATTACGGAGCAGGGGTCATTTACCGTGCGTCTTCGTTCCCTTCACCGGTTCTTCGTTTCGCTGATGGCTTCGTGGTTAGGATCTGATGAGAGACAGCACAATATTTTCGAGCCTTATGGAAGAATACGGAAGTCAGGAAGAAGTCAAGAAGGGTAGAAAGTTGGGGGCCCAAGATTCGAAAACTGTGACTGCTGTCGATTTGGACCAGAAGGCGAAGAAAGAGGCTGAGGCGGCGCTCATGCAGGCAGAGGAACGGAACACTGGTGCAGTGACCTGGGATGTATACAAGAAGTATATGGTATTCGCAGGTGGCATTTTCTGGGCCCCAATCATCCTTTCTTTTTTGGTCTTGAACGAGGCTTCACAAGGTCAGTACAATTTCAGTTTGGTCTCTACATATAACTGACAATAGTTTTTAGTTGGAAATAACCTGTTCCTTGGCTATTGGACGGGTAATTCCATCCAGGGCTTCAACCAAGGAAAATATATGGCAGTCTATGCTGGTTTTGGTATGTGGAGTTAGTTGCTATATGAGTACTTTTCACTGATTCGGATATTAGGGGCAGCCCAAGCGGTCTTCTCCTTCTTCTTGAGCCTTACTTTCGCGTAAGTACACTAAGCGGACAATCAACCTTTATACATTTTCGAACTTCTTCCTCAGTCTAATGAGCCTCAAAGCAAGCTTGAGCCTCTTCAAAACCGCACTGAACCATGTTCTTCGCTCCCCAATATCCTTCTTCGATACCACACCAATGGGTAGGTACACTTGTCTCAGGCGTTCAAGCATCTCCCACATCTCATGTCATTTTATCCAGGTAGAGTATTATCCAGACTTTCCAAAGATCAGAATACACTTGATACAGAGTTATACACCACCCTTTGGCAGGTCTGTCCCTTCTTCGCCTGTCTCAATTTTATTTCTAACACATGAGTATGGCAGTTCCTGACAACGTTTGCCTCAGTCTTAGGAACCGTAGCGCTTGTGTTTTACACATTCCCATTGCTGGGCATTTTGTTCGCCCCCCTGACCATCCTCTATTATATCTCTTCAGTCTTCTACAGACGTACTTCCGTAGAAACGAAACGCTTAGACTCCCTACTGCGCTCGGCGATGTACAGCTCCTACTCTGGTTAGTTTTATTTTTCCTTGCCCGAGATCTAGGCTCAAATCAAAACAGAAACGTTGACGGGTCTCGCAACTATTCGAGCATATCGAGAGCAGGTGTGTCCCCACTATTTCGAATTTATCAAGTTTCTGAATTGTGAACAGAACACTTCGATTATAAACACTGAAAAGGGGTTGGACAAGGAGAATCAAGCTTACTACATGACAATATCTATTCAACGATGGTTGGCCGTTAGGCTTGACATATTCGGTAACCTTCTAATTCTTGGCATCGGACTGTTTGCTGCGGGTTTTCGGAACACGATAAACCCTTCCAAAATTGGTGTAGTTTTATCATATGCGTTAGGGAGTAAGTCACGCATTCTTATCATGAGGTATCCAAAAATCTAATTATTTCGCAGTCACTCAGTCGTTCTGTAAGCATGATCTAGATTGAGTATGGAGTTTCTTTAACTCTCTTCAACCATAGCCGAGATGATCAACATGTTTGCAAAGAATGAGCAAAACATGAATGCAGTTGAACGCATCCTCCATTATGTCGAGCTTCCTTCGGAAGCTGCATCTACGACTCCTGATGACCCTCCCCCTTCTTGGCCAGAAAAGGGAGAGATATCTTTCACTGGAGTCGATTTTGCATACCGTGAAGGTCTGCCGCAGGTCTTGAAGAATATTAGTTTCTTAGTGCGTCCTGGGGAGAAGGTATCATCTACGGACAATTGTCAGCGTTGTTCCGTTGCTGACCGTTGTGATAGGTGGGTATTGTTGGACGAACTGGCGCGGGTACGTGATGTTCACCCCTCTGTATTACTTCCTGATGAAGCATGGATTTAGGCAAAACCTCTCTCCTGCAAGCTCTCTTCCGGTACGTTCAAGAATCTCAATATTTGACCTCTTATAACGGATATTCCACAACTTTTAGTATTGTAGAGCTCAGCAGTGGCAAGATCGAGATAGACGGGCGTGACATTAGCCGTATTGGTCTTTCTGTTCTTCGTCACTCCCTCGCTTTAGTACCTCAAGACAGCACGTTGTTCACGGGCACACTACGTGACAATCTGTGTGTTTCTTGACGATATCTTCCAACTCTCATCAGCTCATGTTCAACTTTATAGTGATCCCCAACGCCTTCGAACTGACGCAGAGCTGATCTCAGTCCTACAACGAGCATGGTTGCTCCCTTCAGATGGAACCACTGACCCTACAGTGGAGGCTAAATTCAGCCTAGATTCTACAGTAGGAGACGACGGTGCGTTGGGCTTATCACTTCGTCTGATACCCTTTTACTCATGGGAACTTAGGGTCCAACTTTAGCGCAGGGGAAAAGCAACTTTTAGCACTTTGTCGTGCCCTCGTAAAGAATAGTCGAATTATTATCCTTGTGCGTGGGTCTTCTTCCACATTACCATTTGCCGGCATATATTCTTTGATGTAGGACGAGGCTACCAGTAGTGTCGATGTTGAAACAGATGCAAAACTACAGCGGACCATAAAGAAGGAATTTGCAATGTCAACTCTTTTGTGTATCGCACATCGTTTAAACACCATAGGTATGGTTCCCTTTTCTAGCTTTGCATCCTCTGAACACGTCTGTAGCTTACTATGACCGTATAATTGTCATGGACGCTGGCGAGGTTGCCGAGTTCGACACCGTGCTCAACCTCTATGATAACGAATCCTCCATCTTCCGGTCCCTCTGTCACGAGGCAAATCTGCAACGCACAGACATCTTACGCATTCGCGCAGATCACAGCCAAGAGACCTTATGAAGTCACGATTATTAGCTTATGTATTTACAACTCAGCCCACAAACCTCCACTCACTTGCATCACATTCTCTTACACCCTACTCAGTTACATCTATCGACGGACGATCTATTATATACCCTTGTAGTATAACCCCTACTCTGATAGAAATTTAAATAGATACCCACATCGCACGATGCCGTTCACCTTCAAGGGCTTTGCACTGATACCGAGTCAACATTATCCTCAATTTAAAATATCTACCTTCAGCATATACCCTCATGTCCCTTTCTCTTTCACAAAATCTCGTTCGCATTCGTGTTAGAAGGTCGTTCTCCACGACGGCTATACGATTCTCGACCAGCATTAATGGGGATGTAAAGAAAGAGGAAAAGCACCTATTTGGTACTGTTCCGTCACACAGATCCTACATTTTTCTTCATGGAACGGGACCGCCGTCATCTTTTCCTGCACGGGTTTCCAATCCTTTACAACGGGCCTTGCAATTGAAGGTCACGAAATGGGGTGGTATTGTGAACTTTTCGTGGTTCGGAGGATCCAAACCACCCTCAACTAGCGACAGAGCTTCTGCTACAGCGTTCTCAATACCAGGTGGTCGATTGGAGATACCCGAAATCACGCTAGAGAACCTAGATGACATAGAGGAGAGGCTAAGAAAACATGCCGAGGGCCCTCTGGAGAAGAAAACGGCTGATGAGGTTCATTTGTATGTCTGTACACATGGTGCTCGAGACTGTCGTTGCGGAGATTTAGGGGGGGCGGTGGTGAGAGCTTTGAATGAGGAAATTGCGCGTCTCAAGGAGGCCGATCCAACTGGTCTAGTTAGTCGCGTCAAAGTAGGAGAAGTCGGTCATGTTGGGGGGCATCAGTTGAGTCAGTCTTAGGCACCTTAATTCGTAACCTGACCAGCCTTTTTTGCGTAGGCATGCAGCCAATCTGTTGATTTATCCCCATGGTGAATGGTGAGATGACTGCTCTTTCGATACTTGTCTTCTGACTTTATCTTGTCTAGGTTGGGAATGTTGAAGCCTGAAGACGTGCCAGTTGTGCTATCGTCAATTCTCGACTCGTTCGTTGGACCCTTGGACTCTGAGCGGAAGCCTATGCTTCCCAGTCATTGGCGAGGACGCATGGGCCTTTCGAAGGAAGAGCAAACACAATTATTCATATCCAATTCATCGATATGATGGATAAAGTATCCTACAGCCTTTTAATAATATATCATAGAGCTTTACTTAAACCCTCCGCCCGTACGTTCCAACCGCTCCTCGGGAACCCTGGAGCGCTTCCCTGGCTACCATCCCATCCATCTGCCATCATCGCGACTGCAAGCAACAGAGCGCCAGAACCTGGGAAATATGGTGTAGGCACTCTGACGCCACCGATGGGCATACCAACATCGTCGAAGGCGAAGAGAGGATGTAGCAGCCATTCGATGGCCTTATCCTGTTCTCCGTTCCGCGCAGCTGACATAGCCAGCATTGGGAAATCCCATCTACGTGATCGGTCAGTAATTGGGCCATTACACCAAAGCAGACTCCACTGACCCCCAACAATTCGTGATATTCCAGTGGGTCCACACCTTCTCTGCAGTTGTCTTAGCAATTGCAAGGTCCACACCTTCTGTGGGAGGAAGCCACCCATTAAGACCTACAAGGGTTGGATGGTCGTTGGTGTATGCTTTGTCTGTCCAGAAGTTGCTTTCAATGCCCTCGTAAACCGCATACGTTCCGTTGTCGATCGGGAGCTTCGCAAGATCCTTCGCAACGGCCGTCCACTCTGCCGGGACATCCTCTCCCAGCTTCGTCATCCACGTTGAAGCAATGTCCAAACCCAGGCGCCAGTACGATAGTTCGAGCGCAGGGTTGACTGTGACATTGGGTTTGGTATCTTCACTGGCTACGTACATTGGTGGACCAAGGTCGTAAACGCCCGTCGTCTCGTTGAACCACGCAAAAGCGGCCATCCAATCCGCGGTCTCTTTGACGACATTCTGCCACTTTTTCAACGTGTTTCTGGTAGGGAACGCGCGATATTCATAGAGAGCGAAGATGAGGGGGTGTGGCTGTTGCCATATAAGAAGGTTGTTGATTTCGCCGGGAGCCGAACGACCAGATGGGTCGGTCATCTTGGGCCAGCGGGCACCCGCAGACCAACCTTGTTGGACCTGTGCACGCCTGATAGAACCATCAAGGAATCGGGAGTAAATATCGCTGGAGCGGCGGAGAAGGTCCCAGTTGTTCCAAAGGGCCCAGTGTGCGCTATGCCAGAAATACATCTCTACATGGTCAAATGCTCAGTAAATCAGTTTCTCTGTTAGCAGATTGATGAAACCTACCCATGTGGAACTTTCTGTCATCACATGGAAGGGGTCAGTAGGGGTTCTTTGTCTGCAACAGTATCCAACACTCACCCATACTGAACCAAATCAAACATAAATACCGTCAGAGGGGCCAAATCTTTAAAAACTAAAGAACATAACTTACCCAACCGTTGTTCACTAGGCCTGACTACGGTCCTGAGAATTCAGTCCTGCCTCAGGAAAAAGCGAAATGAACTAACCTCTTGGGGCGGCGTGTCACCTGCCTCGTTGACCTTCATGAGATAGCGCGATAGGATGATTCGCTTCTGTAGTTCCTCTGCGCGGGAATCGGTCGATCCAGTCAGGAGGTCGATGAAACCGCTCTTCGTCCAATACTTCTCCCATGCCTTCGCAGAGCCAGAGAACACATCACTGGCTTGGGCAACGTTCTTGCGACCACCGGGAAGGCTATAATCCACGGTCAAGGAGAAGGTCGAGGATTTCGCATGTGGGAGAACGGTATAACGATGGGCAGTGGGCGTGTCACGCGAAATACTGAATTTATCGCCTACAATTGTCGTATCGAATGCAGCTTGAGTCAGAGTGTGGTGGATGCTGGCGGTACCAGACTTGGACACCTGTAGCACTGTAGTGTGGTTCGCTGCAGCGTTCCAGTTGCCCACGAAAGGTGCGCTGAACTTCAACGAGCCATCATTCCAAGGGAAGTCTAAGAAAACTCCTAACCGTCCACTCTTGAGGAGGGAAGATTGGATCTGTACGCCAACGCTGCTTGCGTCGTCCGCAGAAGCAGTCTCGACCGTAACACTGGAACCCTGAAACGTGAAGCTGCTCGTCAACTTACCAGTCCACAAGTCGAGCTCTTGGTGGATCTTGGTGAAGTCGTTACCGGAGATGTTGAACTTTTCGCCAGATGCAGCCCAGAACACGAGACCGACCCTGCCGAGATTGACTCGATTGGGATTCGAAATCAACCACTGTTCCACCCCGCCGCCGCCAAAGTCGTACTGAACTAGTCGGCCATGGTTGTCCCAGCTGACACCCTTATAATTCTCAACATCCTGCAAGGTCTTGCCAGCTGGAAGACTGTCGTTCTTCCACCCCCAGGACGACATGATGGCGAATGGCTGCAACGTTTGGAGACCCGTTACGTCTGCGCCGAAGGCAAAGTTGCCGTTGCCGACCTGCATGGGCGTTGCAGCATCTGGGGCAAACGCACTGCGGGTAGGGTTGAAGCGCTCGACGATGGACCGGCGATCGATGGCTTTTTGTGACGTCTTTGCGCCATTTACAAGGCAGGAAAGCGCGAGAAGAGGCACTAGCGAATGCATGGCTTCGCGAGAACCTTGCCTGCCTTGTGGAGCTTGAGGTCATATAAAGGACAAGCAACCGACGGCCCGGGTCGTCGAAGGCACTTGTCTTGGGCCTTCTTGGGCACCGTCTGGATCCCTATAAATTCGAACAGAGGCCCCTATACAGGCCAATACTCCCCTAAGCCGTACCTCAGCGATGGCCCCGATCATAACATTTTGAGGTACAAATTGCTAGATCACCGTGGGAGACCGACGTGATCCAAAGAGACTCGTTCCGTGCAAGTTTACCAGGCCCTTGGCCCGCCATTTATGACAAAACACGATCCAAAGCACGGGGTTCGGTCAACATATATCTCACCCAGAATGCGCGAAAGAGCATCCATCTATGTTCCCGGTGCATTGACTGTTGCACTTCTCGGTTGACTCTGAGGCTCAGGAGGAGGGGGAACAAGAAATTAGAATGTTTACTTCGCGTGACTTCTCCGCATCTATTTTTATCCGCTTCACGGGCCGACCCCGGATTTGCGCTTCCGGTGATTGCACCCTCACAGCACCTCACTTGCACTTTTCTTCCTTCGATCCTTGAACTCCTACCTTACACCAAACTTTTGCTCCGTTATAGACACTCATTCACTTCCCAAGTGATAGTATTGAAATGAAATTCTCGGCTTTCCCTGAACCTGAATTCGTATGTCCCAGATTCGTACACTACAGCCATATCACGCTTCTACTAATCGATTGTGACGATGCAGAGTTGACAACATCTCTACATGATCTCTCTAGGTCCTTCTCGTGCTCCTCACACCGAATCCGACCTTCCGACTATTCTGAACCACAGATGGGGTAATTGACCAAGCGTCACTTTCATCTGTCTTGACCCATGTGAAGGCGTGGACACTGGAAGAGACTTTTCCACAGATTTAGATTCGGAACTTGTTATGACAACTTGAGTCACTCGGAGAGCCATGGTGGTGTTAAGACATTGGTACAGCTGAATAAGGCTGAATATCAGATGATCTTGGCGCTTACAATCTGACTCGAAACGTATTTCAAAAGCACCAGCCTTGATCGATAACCATCATCTCTTCATCATGAGCCAAAAGTTGCACTTCGTACATTTGGATGTCTTCACCGCAACTCGCTACTTAGGAAACCCACTTGCGATCGTCCATGTCCCCGAGGGCGCCGAACTTTCGCAATCCCAAAAGCAAAAAATAGCGGCCGAGTTCAATTTAGCTGAAACTGTCTTCCTTCACGAAAATTCCGACTCCAACGCTCCCGTCGTCATCGATATATTCACCACGAAGCAAGAGCTTCCATTTGCCGGACATCCCACTATCGGCTCAGGCTATTACTTGCTGTCTCAGGCGAGTGGAAAGGACACCATCACGCTGAGAACGAAGGCCGGTGATATACCAGTCATTCGTGATGGCCAGGGAGTCAAGTTGCAGGTTCCCACCAATTTCAAGATCCATGATCCTACTATCGAGGCCAGCGTGAAATCAGCGCAGCCTTTGAAAGATAACGATTATGTCAATGGTACCAACGGACCCGAGCCTATTGCGTCTATCGTCAAGGGGATGACTTTCGTTCTCCTACAAGTCGCGAGTGAAGAGGCGTTGGCAGCTATCCAGCCATATCCAAAGCGATTCAGCGTCCCTGCCCTTGGTGACTGGGCCTCATTCGTTGGTATATACGCATTCTTTGAGCGGGAAGATGGGGTGGTGAGGACAAGGATGTTCGATGGTCCTTTAGAGGATCCTGCTACAGGTTCGGCGGCGTCCACTTTGGCGGGTTGGTTAGCGAAGAAAAAAGGTCAGGGAAAGTGGAAGATTGAGATCGTACAAGGCGTGGAGATGGGGCGTAAGAGTTACATCACAGTTGAGGTAGAAATAGGCAGTGATGGACAAGTTGGACAAGTAGACTTAGCCGGAGCAGCGGTGGAGGTCATGGAGGGTTCCATTCGAGTGGAATAGTCCGTTTGAATCCGCTACGATTATGAAATCAACTTTTGATTTTAGCAGCATCTGTTTGTACAGTGTTTATTCCAGGAACTTGTTCCTGGTTATCTTTTTGGGGGTACCAGGCTTGGAGCCATTCGTCGAGAACTCAACCGGTGACCTTCGGACAAAATCAGTATACCATCCAGCTCGGATCCACCACTCCAAGCCAGATGCTGATCCTGTCTGAGGAGGGTGATGTGTCGACAGTGCCGCCCCATCTAACAACGCCACAGACCTCTACCAGTCTCGGACTGAGCTGCTTATAATTACACAGAACTACACGCGTCTCAGGAAGGGAGGTCTCTGCGTTCAAAGAATATTTGTATTCGCCGTATCAGCGGCAATGGTACAATCAGGATGTACATCATCGCATATCCGATACAAGAAGAATAACGAGCCAGTAATTCTTCTCTCATCTGGCTTATCAACCGTGTTTAGCACGATCAACCTCATGCATAGTGGTATTATCTTTCTCAAAAAGCGATTGGGGCTTGTTTTTGCGACTCGCCTCCCGTGGTTCATGTAATATCAGCAAGCTGTATAACTTGTTTCACAGAACTATGTCCAGTATGTTTGCCTTCAATGAATCTGGATTCCTACTTTTTGACACGCTGCTCTGATTACAGAAAGTAGTGGCTGACATCCGCAATCTAATAAATACCTACTGGAACTTTGATTCGTCAACCATTTCTACTCTTGAACGTATCACGTCGACTTCAGCACCCCCTTATATCGTAAACATGTTCAACCCCGAATCTTCTTATGATACACTTGCTTTAGCGATCAACCAATGCTCATCATGCTATGAAGAGCGGTTACAGGCGAAGGAGAACGTCTGCGTCTCTGCTCGCTTTCCTCCATTCCTTATCTGACTTTCTTCTTTAAGCATATCAAGAATGAGGACCTTAGCCCCCGCTCTCTGGAGATTATAGATCTCCTTATTCAGCTCGACGAAATGCGCATTAACATATCAACCACTATTGGTTTAGTCTCCGATAAAATCTCAACGTTTCTTCCAGAGCATGTCCGTGAAGAGCTCCCAGAACATGGCCTCCGTATACGTACATTCAGCGTAGTAGGCGTATCTACAGTCGATTTCGTGGCTGGGGCCGTAGAAGAACTTCAGGAGATGGTACCCGTGGCCGAAGCGGTGGCTGACATCCCACAGCTCATCGTGACTGTCGACCCGGCTCCCAACCAAACTACCCGTGAATCAGCGTCATACTGGGACCTCAATACCAATTCCTCCAGCTCATCCAATGCGTCATGGAACATTAACGAGGATGTCTCATTCCCTGCCGCTTGCCAGTCAGCCTCCGCTTTGTCCGCCTCCACCACTGCGGATACCCAGGAACCAATCGTCGCTCCTGTGAACTCACCGGCACCACTGTGGCTCGGGGAGGAACTTGGCCTCGTACCAGGGCAAAATGGCTGGGGCGGGTTGCCTGAAGAGAGTGCCGCGCATGTCGTTCCAAATGGGCAGTCTGCACAGGACCTGGTTCAGAACGCACTGGAAGAAGATCCACCCGCCGCTCTCGAGAAGCAAGAGAGGTTGGGCCTGACGGGTGAAGATCCAGATACTCTGGTAGGTTCAAATGGAAGTTCAGGCGAGGCTAAGGCCATTAAAGAGGTCAAGACCGATGGAGACAACATGTATGTCACGATCCCGGCCGCGTATTCCTTTGACTGTGTCGCAGACGGATGTATCGCTCGCCATGGTAAGGAATTTGTCGCCTCAAGCCTCACCTCCACAACCGAATCCAGTTCACTTATTGAGTGTGAAGTTCCAGCTACAGTTTCTGCACCACGACCCGATGCTGTTGCTACTGAGTTTTTTGCCTCCTCACCAACAAGTGTCTCTACGCCACCTGACGGGCTCAATGAGGACATGCTTGCTGTATGCGAAACCCAAAGAAAGGAATTCCTTAGACAAAGTGAGGCGACACAAATTCGATTAGACAAGATGTTTGCACAAGCGCGAGTAATACCCGGCCTTTCCCAGCAGGAGTGGGAAGCTGAAGAGGCAGCTCTTGATCGGACAATTGCTTGGGCTAAAAACTATGTTGCACAATCCAAGGCTCGAGAGGAAACTGAGAAATTGGCTCAGCAGCAGGCAGCAAGGCGGGCAGCAGAAGAGGCTAGGCGAGAAGCAGAGGCGGCAGAGAAGCAGGTTTTAGAGGAGGGGGCAAGGCGGGTGGCAGAGGAGCGTGAGTATCGGGAGCGCGTGCAAGAAGCGGAGGAACAGCGGCGCCTAGCTGAGGCTGAAGTAAAGCAGCGGGTTGCAGAAGCGGAAACAAGAAGACGGTCGATGCAGATGGAAGCGGAAGCCGCAGCCGAGGCAAGGCGAAGAGTCGTGGATGCAGAGGCTAAGCGCCGTTTAGCTGATGCGGAAGTCAAAAAGAGACGTGCAGAGTTAATGCCATCGATCCAAAGTGTGCTTATGGATGTCACCTCCCTCAATACGACGACTCAGGTACCCATCACTGTCATGAATCCGATAATCGAGGACTCGATCGGTAGCCTGCCTCTGTCCCACTCTACCTCTGCAGCCTCAAATGCCTCCATGTGCTTCTCAACAACCCCATCGCCTTCTGCTGCTGCACTACCATCGACAGTTATCACAGCAGGTTCCCTTAGTCCTTTCGTATATAAGGAAGCTGAATTCGTGCGGGAAGCCACAGAAGAACTCAAAGAGGATGGGGCAACCCACACAAGCATCGCCACCGGTGATGTTGAGCCTACTTTTGGGCAGCCTACTGCGGAAGACACGAAAGTACTAAAGCAGGAGCCTATCGTCGTCCTTGGGCCCATCGTTGAGCACACCGCCATTAATTTACAAGCGAATGAGTTCTCAGACGCGGAAATCTATGCAACGGGTCTTTCTATGGATATACTCGAGGATTTATTAGCAGCCTTCACCGATACTGTTGCTCCCAACGACGATATCGAAGGCGTCGCACAGGGTCTTCTGAGCCGCCCAGTACAAGACAGCAAATCACAGGATTCTACCGTTATATTCGATTATATCACAGACATTGAAAGGCCAAGTGTCCTGGTTGATGAGGCAGTGAAAATTAAGGGGGTGGCTGCTGGTCCTAATGTTTGTGCGCCAACTGAACTTGAGGCCGTGAAGGATGCGGTTGGTGGGGTCATCACGGTGAGACACTTGATACAGTCTGGAAATGTAGAATGGTTACTAAAAATATTTTCTTCACAGAGCGTCGATAAGGAACAAACGTTGACACGACCGACCCAGGAAGCCGCCGACGTCCTCCCTCCCCCCGATCCTGTGGTACCCCCACCGCTAAACAGCTCCAAGATTGCAATGGCGTCTTTGTTTTCTCAACTTACTGCGACCAAGAGGAGTAAACTGAAGCCCGTCAGGGTATGCAGACATCTCTTCTCTTCTTGATTAGATATTAATATTAAACCCCGCATGGCTTTCCAGATCTCCACGCCAACAACCCCCGAACGTGCAACATGCTGGGGCTCGTCTTCGTCTCCAACCTCTTCTCCAGAGAATGGCAAGAAACGCCGGGGCCTCTCTGCCATCCCAGGCTTAGATCCAACATCACCAGAACTCCTTGCCCGCCGAGGAGCCCTCAACCCCACACAGACACCCCAACCACGGTCAACTGGGGTCACCTATGAGCGGCCCAAGCTGCGTGGGACTGGCCGTTTATTAAATGGCGCGTGGACGCCGGGTGGTAACAAGGAAAATATTTCCAGTCCCGGTTCACCCTCGATAGCATCCAGTCCGTGGGGCACAACGGTTCGCGTACGCTGTTTAGACGGTAGTGCACACGACATGAAGAACAGGAGGGTTCCCAAGGCCCCGGACAAGCCTACCGTGAATCTCTCTTTGCACTTACCTACTGCGACCAGTGTTAAGTTTTATGCAAGAAAGATTTAACTTTCTCTTATCCTATGATACTTTTTTTCCTCCACTCGTATATTATTTTTTTCTTTCTAATTTTTCTTTTCTACATGCAGAGTACGTGGCGCTCGTCAATGTAAACAAGCTTGACGGCGTACGATTATACATACCACTTTATTTTACTCATCCCCCTCCTCCGAGTGTTCAACGTTTGTCAATGCAAATAAGCTTGATGACGTAGGGTGCTCTTGTATCTCTGCCTAGTACTTGGCCTCAGGCCTCAGACCTCAACTCTTGTATGTCTCTCATCCCGTTAATTGACAACCATCGTCCACACCTCGGTTGAGGTTGCAGCATTAAAAAAAGGTAACATTGAAGGTTGTATTATTAGGGTCGAAGCCACATTTCGTGCATTCCTAGCTATCTTTGCTGTGTTGGCTACGCCCTCCCACGGTCAATAAACTCACAGCAGTGAAACTATGAAAATAATCATTGCAACTTCTTGGCAGTCTAGATTATAGTTGGGGGAATCTTAAAGTAGGAGGATTGTGGCGAGGATGTACGAGGCAAGGATATTCCAGTGAATTAGGTAGGTATTGTTATGCGACTGAATGACGTGAAACTTTATGTGATCCCTTATAAATAACGTATGGCATGTTGCCGACACGATCTCAAAATACAAGGAAAAGTCTGGTGGTATTTGGTTTGATAGGGGAGCAGATCTGAATTGATGCTGGTGTAGGCAATCACGATTTCCCAACTGCAGAGTCATTCAATGTTTTGAAAGCATATTTAAAGAGTATGGTTCTCGAAGTTTGGGACGAACCATGAATGAATGGCTTCCTTCTTTCCTTATTCTTCATCTTTCTTCATGCAATGCCTCCAATAGTTTTTGGAGTTGGACTGTAGCTGTGACATTCCCACTCTGAGCTGGATTACGTCCTTGTAAATCTTCGATAAAGCTCTCTAGAATTGCCTAGGTGCTCCTTGCAGATACCACCTTTGTTGAAATGGGCTGTAGGCGCAAGGGCGATTGAAGGGGCGCGTCCATTGGATGTGGTTTAGTTGAAAAATAATGATCTTATCTTATCTGAGTCATAGATAATTTGGGACCTACAGAACATCTCTTGATAGTCTCTAGCTAGACAGGAAGACGCGTACCATAGTTGGACATGTCAATGGGGTGGGAAGTCAAATTGTTACTCAGCATATGAGAAGTTAGTGACTAGGCCGCAGTGCTAGCGCGAGATTATTACTTACTAACTGAATCCAGGGTAACTGGCAGAGAAGTTAATGGCCGTTGCAGCAGTCTACCCCTTTTGCAATTGAATTCAATGGTGACGTGTTCTAAACGTGTTTTGGGACGCGTCAGTTCAAGACGCGACGCGTCTTCGCGGCAACTTTCGCCGTGTTTGTCAATTTTGATGAGTCATGCCATTATTTTTCCGTGTGGACCATACTCTGACTCTCCTATTCGTCATGCTCTTTTGACATTTGTTACAGGAATAGAATGGACAGCTGGGAACTCCTTATGCGCGCTCCTTGTGATCCTACATATACCAGGGGCCACGGTTAAGGCCTTTTCTGCATTCGTTCCCTCATGAAGGTCCCCTACCCCTTCAAACCTTCGCCAGCACCTCCTGGATTCGCAACAGGCAAGGTTCTTCCTGAGGGTAACGCATCGTATGTTCAATTGTTTTCCCCGTCTATTTTTAATAACATAGTTGGAACAGATGGCCGTCAAAACTTGTCTTTCAGTGGCTCGTACCGTTCTTGGATGTGGGGTTTTCGAGGCCACTTGAGAAAGATGGTGTGTTTAAACAATGAAATGAACGAGACTCCTGTGTTCTTAAAAGCTACTTTGAAAACAGATTTATGGGAACTTCCTCCAGCCCAGTTGACTTCCGTAATGAGCGATGCAGTTGAAGCCGACTTTTACGCCCGATGTGAACCGGAGAAACGACCTCGGTTTATGCGGGAGAAGCGGGGCCAACCAGAAGGCGTATCATATTCGCCGACCGAGTCATTGTCTAAAGAGGAGACAGGTGGTTCGAAAAAACCGACTAAACCATCGGTTTCCGAGGCGCACGAACCTACATGGCTACGTAGAAAGTCGAAGGTGCCAAAATACGACTCCTCACTATTTCTCGCTCTACACAGGACATTTTTATTACGAATTTGGGCTGCGGGGATACTTAAATTACTCTCTGGTATGGAGTTCGCCTATATTCAGCTGGACTTAAATTTATAATGGTCAACAGACACACTGAAAACGACCACTCCTCTACTCTCAAAAGTTCTCCTCGCGTGGCTTACGAAGTCCTACATATACCACCACCTCACCGATGAACAAAGGGCGTCTGGCACAATAGAAAAACCCCAAGGCATTGGATATGGGATTGGTCTGGCGATCGGTTTATTCGCAATGCAAGGTATTTAGTGACTGCTAATAATCTGTTATATTGCCAATAACTGTCTCCTTTGCCAGAGGTTGCTAGTTTGGTGCTTCAACACAACTGTTTTCCTTTGGCTATGTTTGACTGACTCGCATAACAGATGACGAACCATTATTTTCAAAGTAAACTTCTTCATGGCCTTGTAATGTATCCCATTGACCACTCTCACAGCAAGTCAAATGACTGGGTTGCTTGTCCGCACAGGAGTAAGTAGACGTTTTGTCAAGCACTTTTCTACTATTCATCTGTTGCGCAGCTGATAGGAAGCGTGTTTCGCAAATCTTTAAGAATCTCTGGGCGTGCAAAAATAGAGCACAGTGTTGGGCAGATTACGACAATGATATCAACAGATGCGAGTAGACTAGATCGTTTTGCAGGTTTCGGGCATAAGTACGTCGTCCTTTCCCTCCTTGTTCTTCCAACCTTCCATTCAAACACCCTCTCACAGTCTATGGGTTTCTCCAATACAAGTACTTTCAGCATATTCAAGTTCACTCAGTGGTACTGACGCGAATATAGATTGCTATTGGGGTTGGACTTCTTATAGGAAATGTAGGTCGTTAAGTAGCATTTTTCCTCCTGGCTTATTCATTACGTAGCTTGGTTATTCCGCATTGGTTGGATTAGGTGTAAGTCCCGCAGTCAATATGCCCATTCAATAATCTCAGTCATATTGCCGTGCACAGGTCCTTATACTTGGCTTTCCACTACAACTGGTCCTTGTACAAGTTATGTTTACGCAACGTACAAAGGGTGTTGTCATCACGGACAAACGTATCAGACTGACAACCGAGGTATGTTGCACATGCTATAAATAAGCTCCTGAGACTTACAGTAATTCGTCAGGTACTTCAAGGCATCAGGCTGATCAAGTTCTACGCTTGGGAATCCTTTTACGTCGACCGCATCGGGAAATTGAGAACAGGCGAGATTAAGGCACTCAAAAAATCGGCGTATGTCATGTATTTCCCAAATCCGTGGTCTATCTTAACGCTCTACATGAAGGCTCGCTCGCTCAGTTCTCATCGCAGTCGTCACCCTAATACCCATTTTAGCTTCTATCCTATCCTTCGTATGTACTCAAACTTGATATACCAAAATATGGCTAATAGCACATAATGCAGATCACGTATGCGCTTAGCGGACATGATCTGAACATTGCTATAATTTTCTCGTCGCTGCAGCTGTTCAATGTATGTCACTTCGACGTTTATCATCCTCGCACACACTTACCATATCTTCAGATCATTCGCCAACCTCTCCTCTTCTTTCCATTCGTCCTCTCAAGTTATACAGATGCCCTTGTTGCCCTCAAGCGTATATCCAATTTCCTCCTCTCCGAAGAGCTTGCAGAGCCATATCTGATAGACTATGAACAAAAGTCCGCACTCACAGTTGACGGTGACTTCACATGGGAGACTGCAGGAAAACTCGAGGATGCCGGCAAGCACCCGGCTAGTGGAGGAAGTTCAAAGGGAACTGGTGATAACGGCAGAGGGGGGAAGAAAAATGCAAAGCCGACCAATAAGAAGACACCGAAGAAGGCTAATGCCCCAATTTTACCAACTAGCGTTGACCCATTGGCTGAGAAGACTGATGAAACACCCAAAGAAGACGAGAAACCGTTCGAACTGAAGAACCTAAAGTTCAATGTTCCCAAGGGTGCGTTTGTGGCGATTGTTGGTCGAGTGGGATCCGGGAAGGTGACATTATAGACAAACAATCATTTTATTCTTCACCTGATCATATCACCTCATAGAGCTCTGTACTTCAAGCACTTATTGGCGAGATGCGGAAAACTGGAGGTGATGTAAGAATTAATTTGTAACCATGCAATAACTTCATCGTTGACGAAGTATCAGGTTCAATTTGGGGGAACTGTCGCATACGTGCCACAAAATCCCTGGATCCGCAACGCAACATTGAGGGAAAATATCTTGTTTGGAGAGGAAGATGAAGAACAGAGGTATCGTTACTTTTATGAAAGTTTTGCCATTTTAGTATTTACCCACGCCTCGGTAGGTTTCGCGATATCATTAGAGCGTGTAGCTTGGAACACGACCTCGAGATGCTCCCTAACGGCGAATTCACGGAGATAGGCGAGAAAGGAATTAATTTAAGTGGTAAGCGATCAATGTCGGGACAGATTCTGAGTGAATCGTTTGCTTATGCCAGTGTCACAGGTGGACAGAAGGTACTTGTTGACCCTGCGCAATGCTTAGTGTGCTTTCCTGACTTTTTTCAAGGCTCGCGTCTCTTTGGCTCGTGCTGCTTATTCGCAGTCCGATGTCATTCTTCTTGACGATCCCCTCTCCGCTGTCGATGCCTACGTCGGGAAAGCAATCCTTGAGCAATGTCTCCTAACTGGGCCTCTCTCTGATCGCACTCGTGTTCTCGTCACACATTCCCTCCACGTCCTCGACAAGACGGACTACATCTATGTGATGGAGAACGGTGTTATTACTGAGCGGGGAACCTATGACGTAAGCAATCGGTGTTGGAGCTCTCGGCTTCGCGTTTACGAAATTCTTGTACAGGCACTGAAGAAGGACAGCGTTGTGTTCTCCCGCCTCATGGATGAGTATGGCAGCCTTGAGCAAGAGAAAGAACAAAATAATAAGAAAAAAGATGGGAAGCAGGGTGTTGCTGATGACGATGATGTTGAAGTAGATAACAAGAAGCCTGACACAGCACTTATGCAAGCAGAGGAGCGAAATACCGGCTCGGTGACTTGGGGTGTTTACGGCAAATATTTCCGCTTCGGTGGCGGCATCATCTGGGCGCCGATCATTCTTATATTGTTGACACTTACCCAGGGTGCCCAAGGCAAGTTTGCACATCTAACTTTTATGTTATATTATTGATTTGGAGACATGTTCGGCAGTGGGGAACAACTTATTCCTCGGATTCTGGACAGCGAACAATATTCACGGATTTAAACAGGGTGACTATATGGCTGTTTATGCTGGAATTGGTATGGCCCTCTATCCGCGGTTGCTGGCACTATCTGATGAAAAAATAGGTATAGCGCAAGCAGTGTTCTCTTTCGTTTTAAGCTTTGCAATCGCGTAAGTGAAGCTGCTACCTTCTTAGTGCATTTCCTGACGTGGCACAGATATGCGTGTTTGATTGCAGGCTTGAATCTCTTCAAGGCTGCATTGACCAGTGTATTACGCTCACCCACTTCGTTCTTTGATACCACGCCAATTGGTAAGTTCTGCTTCTATAAGTACGGTACAATAGACAAATCTCATTCTTCTTGAAGGTAGAATTCTTTCGCGCCTCTCCAAGGACCAGGACACCCTTGACGCAGAACTTGCGCTTACATTGTGGCAGGTTGGTTGATGTCTCTGACACATGGAATCTATTACTGTCTAACAGTTTTTGCAGTTTTTGTCTACTTTCAGTTCAGTACTTGGGACGGTCGCTCTGGTCTTCTACACATTCCCCTACCTTGGTATCATATTTGCTCCGATGGCCGTTCTGTACTACATCGCCTCTGTCTACTACCGTCGCACATCCGTGGAAACCAAAAGGTTAGACTCGCTTATGCGGTCGACTCTCTATGGCTCATTTTCTGGTACGCTACATGTTCATCTATAATATTCCTATTGTTTGATGTTTGGCCGATTTACAGAGACATTGACGGGCCTCTCAACCATTCGGGCGTACCGAGCCCAAGTAAGTCATTCATTCCATCCTTTATGATGCCTTTGTTTTACACCGTATAGGAAAGCGCAGTAAAACATGCTGATGAGGGCCTGGACCTGGAGAATCGAGCATACTATATGACCATATCGATCCAGCGTTGGTTGGCTGTCAGACTTGACATGTTTGGAAACATACTGGTCCTTGGTATCGCTTTATTCGCCGCAGGTTTCCGCAACACAATCGATCCATCCAAAGTCGGGGTTGTCTTATCATATACCTTAAGCAGTAAGTCCATCACCGGCGTTATATTCCACTAATAACTCCAATATTTCTTAGTAACACAAGTGTTTTGTAAGCTTATTTCTGTTTCTTACCCTTGTAATCCCGCTTGACGTTCTGATCACTACTACCATAGCTGAGATGATTTCCCAGTTCGCCCAGAATGAGCAGAACATGAATGCAGTCGAGCGTGTTCTCCATTATACCGAACTTCCTGCTGAAGGCGATGTGACTACCCCTAACGATCCTCCAACATCGTGGCCCAGTCAGGGCCACATTTCATTCAAAAACGCTGAACTGGCCTATCGAGAGGGATTACCCCTTGTATTAAAAGGTGTCACTTTCGATGTTAAGCCAGGTGAGAAGGTTGGCATTGTAGGACGTACTGGCGCGGGTGAGTCTCTTGATACGCTGGTTTTCCTTGTGCTCAAAGACCTGTAGGCAAAAGTTCGTTATTGCAAGCCCTTTTTCGGTATGGGTTCAAAACAACTGTTCAGTACATTGTCAATTCAGCCTGACGTTTCACTCTTCCCAGTACTGTTGAACTGCAAAGTGGTAAAATCGAAATCGACGGCCAGGATGTCAGTACCATTGGTCTCAATGTTCTTCGCGGCCGTTTGGCCCTCGTCCCTCAAGATAGTACACTATTCCTTGGTACTTTACGGGACAACCTGTAAGAAACAATTTTTCTCTTTCATATTGTATTCCTAAACATGTCTTTCAGTGATCCACAAGGTTCGCGAACAGATGCTGAACTCATCTCAATGCTGCAACGAGCCTGGTTATTACCGAGTGATGGTACCTCCGATCCGATTGCTGAAGCCAAGTTCAGTCTAACTTCGACGGTGGGCGATGAAGGTATGCCAATCCTTTATAAGTGCTTCTGCCAACGAACTCATCGTCAAATAGGGGCTAACTATAGCGTCGGTGAAAAGCAACTCCTCGCTCTTTGTCGTGCGTTGGTAAAAAATAGTCGTATCATCATCTTGGTCAGTTCGGTTTTACTTCCGCGGCTAATGTGGTATCTGAGCATTAATTCATTCAGGACGAGGCAACAAGTAGCGTTGATGTGGAGACCGACGCTAAGCTCCAGCAAACAATACAAAGGGAGTTCGCGACGTCGACATTGTTGTGTATCGCACATCGGCTCAATACGATTGGTGAGGAACTTTTACCTATCAATGCGTTCCCCAACTGAACCCCGTCCAAAGCTTACTATGACCGCGTTCTCGTCATGGATGCTGGGCAGGTAGCAGAGTTTGATACTGTGCTAAACCTTTACGACAACGAGCAGTCAATCTTTCGTTCCTTATGTAACGAGGCAAATCTGCAGAGGGCCGACATCCTCCGGATTCGGGCAGATCATAGTCAGACACTTGGTACAAAGGGCGTGTAAATGCTCAGGAAGCTCAAGCCTCATTAGTTGTACATTTCGGGCATAGACGATAAACGTTCCGTACTTCACAATATTTGTATTTCTTACGGTCCAAGGATAATAAAAGCCCATTAGACATAATGCATAATCACCCGTCGTTATCTGTCCGTTCTGAGTTTCGTTATATTAAATCCAAGTCTAGTGATCGAAGTTAATGTTTGGATTGCCGTTGTTTGTCCTTAAAGCTTCCTATCGGGATGGAATATTTCGAGATTTAAAACAGGCACGTAATGAGGGTAGTTGTCTGGAACGTAATGAGTACTCTACAGGAATAGGAAGGAAGTGAGGTGCAAAAAGTGGACACTGTGGGAATTGAACCCACGACCTCACGCAATAATATGCAAGGTCTTTCTGAACCTAAACATGCGAAGCGTGCGCGCTACCCCTGTGCCAAGAGCCCATGTATCTTAACAACCAACGGATGGACACCATGTTCGATGGTCCATGCCCAAACCTACTTGTTGGCTCACTGCTAGCAAGGATGCGCTCTAGCGCTCTAACTACAACTGTGAACCAGCCCAAAACTGAAACTGCCCTAACGTGGCCGAGCAGAAGATCCAAAAGCCCCCGATGGCTGGTTGGTTGCCCATACAAGGACAGACACAACTCAGACACACCCTGAAGCAATTAAATGCTGGGAACTTGCCAACGGCTCTAGAAATAAGGAGGGAAATAATAAGCTTTGGTAAGCATCTACAGTTTTGGTTCCTAAGCGATACCAAGGGGAGCAACCTCCTCAATTATTCAGAGTCTACTTTTAACTGCATGTGATATTTGGCCACCAAGAATGCTAAAAATCTCAGCTGCAAGCTCTGTTGGTATCACCACCGGGATCTGAAAAGTCGTGTGTTATGATGAGTGCTACCGAATGTAAAACTATTAACTCACATAGTGGCCGACGCCATTGATCACGCTGATAGATGCCAGACGATGGCGCTGATCGTCGATATTCTTATTGATGTCCTGGTCCAAGGCTGGGGGCCTGCAATATGCATGAATCTCTAAGGTGCTTTACCCACTTGTACAGGAGTTAAATACCAGATGTCTTTGGTGGAGCCCTGAATTATATGGACAGGTAATAGATCCAGAATGGATCGGAGATATGGGCCGCCGTCGAGCTGAGTTCCGTCATCGATGAAAGCCGCTGACTCTTGTTCACTGGTAGTTTTGGTCGTGATATTACCTGGGTTTCGCTCATCGGGTATGAGATATGTTTCCTGGGTAAAGAAATTCGCTGAGGACAGAGTGCAACATGGGACGAGCGATTAAATGTCGTGATATCTAAACTCACGGAAATGATACGGATGACATCTGGGTGGAATCCCGCCCATGGCACATGCGTTTTGAACCATTTCATGGCTTCCTCCTTAGAAGTCCAGGACGTCCGACGACGGGAATTGGAGTGACGAATTTGCTTGTATATCCGCAGGAAGTGAGGCTCAGATGATCGATCACAGATTGGAGTCTCTACAAGTATTATCTGCTTGAAAGGTAGGTCACTCATCGCTGGCTTCATGGATAGAACCCTTGATCAAAACCTGATCATGTCTTCCCAACAAAACTAGTTTAGTCAGCACTTACAATGATCCTCCGCCACTCGAGTGACCGATACCGATTAGATTTGTTCGTTCTTCCTTAGAGAGGATATCGGAGGCAAGAAATGTACGAATTGCCGCTCCGAATTCAACGTTGGGGACTGGATACTTGTAAGCCAGCACTTAATGTGGCGTTAGTATAAAGCCACATACATGTCATGGAGTAGTGTTGTTTCAAGAGCTGGGCATTCAATATTCCAGCGTCTCCGTGGTTTGGGCGCTCAACGACCCAAATGGATCGGATGTCGACAGAGCCATTACTCTTGGCTGCCATGCCGTATAGCTGCTTAATGACCGGGATCCAGGTTTCTTGACCTGAAGAACGTGAGCAGTTTACCATTTGAGTAGTGGCACGGGCATACATAGAGAGACCCCAGGAATGAAAACGAGGCTACAAGATGTGCTGCTTGCTGACTTCGGTGTGGGGTGGGTGTAACGTGTCGCGATGGATCGAAGAGTCACCTTGTGAGTATAAGTAAACGTGAAAGATGTTGCGTTTAGCGGGTATAGCGTCTCAGGGGACAGAGACATTGCAGGATGCGGTAGGATGCAGTCCAGGATCTGAGAGCGCTCAAAGTAACTTGACCACGATCACAACAGCGAGGTGCTCGGCGTCTCATCATCAAAAATTGACATAATAAGCCTGCTGCCTGATACATAATGGGGTAAGGCCTCAGTCAAACAATGTTTGACGCCAACCAGTGGCGCTGACAAGCTTGTGATTTAAATATTGTTAAACAAAACCCTCTCCAACTTGTGAATGACGTTCGGCGGTCAGTAACAAGTGAGCCCGTTCGACGCACCAGCCTATCGATATCGATCATCTGGCTCAACGAATACCTGAATAGTAAAAGTCTGCTATTCAGGTTACCCAACGGTCTCAGCCAGCCAACAACCTGCTCACAATCCTATCCTTGTCCTATGCCAGAAAATCAGCACTGAGATAGTCTGGATCTCTCGACCCTTCTGAGGTAAACGCGAAAGGTCCCAATAGCTCAAACGAGGCTGCTGCAACCTCAAACGACCAGCACTGAGTATGCTACCCCCTTCTCCCTTCCGTTTCTTACGGACACACTTGTTAGAAGACAGGTGAGCAATACCCTTTTTACTAAATCACCAGTCCAGCTGCAGATTAAACCCAACTTTGACCTCTGATTCGGAGTTTCGCCAAATGTCTCGAATATTGATAAACGGGTTCACTCTACAACTTCTCCAAGAGCTTGGCTCTGATATGTTTGTGGGAACCTGCATGTGCCAGCTTAGACGTAGAGCAGGCCGCATGGCTTTCAGGGCCTCACATGAACTGCACCCTCCTGGATTAGTATATGTTATTTCCTATCAGTATCTGGTACGCAAGCTGCACCGGCTTATAACCCAAAATTCAGATGTTCGAACACCATTGATCCGTGTCTGATGATTTAACAAAATCGATCATATTCAATAAGGGGTTCAAGGGCTAGAGAGACCTTGGGCACCGCTTCGGATGCTGTGCTTCTACATGTATCATCGAGTTCGGTTCAATTTTGGTTCGAAAAGGGTGTGGACTTGGAGGAAACTTTGGAGGAGCCGAATGTGAATCAACGGCGACACCTAACTGGTGTCGTGATGACAAGCATTTTGGTCTAACCATTAATAGCTGCCCTTGTGATCACAATCGCGTTTTTCATACTGTCGAGGAGGGCATGCATCACCCAACAAATGAAAGTATCCAGGATGGCGAGGATAAACATCTATATGGAATGCTGTGTGTATTTTAATTAACGATTCACCCTCAATCATCGCTGGCGCTGATAAAAAAACACCTGTTTCAGTCTACACATTTGAGAAGTTGAAGTAATCCCGGAATAATAGTTGGATGAGCACACTCTTCCTCGAGGTCGAAAAGAAGTTGCTGTACTTCCTTGTGACGGTGGCGCTCAAGTACGAGGTCAATTGTGGCCTTCAAAAGCTGGTCCTGTGAACCTGGAATCTGGAGGTAGTGGATCCACCTATTCCATTTAACCCGACTGAACTCACCATCGCCCAATTCAAAGACTTCGACTGGAGCTGAGAGTTGCTTCAACTGTGCCTCAATGGCAGCAGAACGCAGAATCAAGGACATTAATTCTTGGCGAGTTTTTGAAAGCTCTGCTTCGAGGCTTGATACAGGCGTTAATGGCTTCTTTGGCAATTCATGTGCCACAACAGGTAGGGGTGAGGAGGACGGATTCGATGGCTCCTCATCCATCTGTTGCTGTACAAAGTGTGAACTTGTGTGTAGTCTACTCTTACATAGACAACCCACCGCTAATGAAGCGTCAATAGCGCTCAGCGATTGCATGACGCTATCGATTCGATTGGTAGATCTAAGTGATATCGGTGAAGCCAGTCGACCTTGAGCATGCTTAGCTTTGTACTCTCGACTAGAAGATTTTTGCCGTCGGCCACGAGAGAGGCGTCGACCTCGTGAACGATCTGGATGGTAACCGTGCTGTTCAACTGAAGTCGAGCGTTTTGCCCGAGTTTTACTAGGGGATCGATCTCGATGGTGTTGTGACACTTTTCGGCCCCGCGATTTATCAAATTCATATTCATGGCTTTCATCTGAAGCCGAACGTCTCTCCTGATTGTGATTAGTGTGTGGTACTTTCTTGTGCGGTGGCGTGTTCCGGCTCCGGGAACGACACTTGTACCGTTCTACTGAAGGTGGGTGTTTCCTTCGAGGGCTGTGAGAAGTCCCCCGATGACGCCGGGAATCACCCAATTCATGTCTGTATTGTTCCACTGAAGGTGTATGTTTCTCCGTAAACTGACTGTGAGGTGACTCCCGACGATACGGTGACCCTTTCCTACCCCGTGAATAATCGTATCGTTTAGTTGGAGGTGCAGCCTGAGGTTTCTCTCGAAGTCTACTGTGGGATGACTTGAGATGGCGTGGTGGCGTCCGCCGATCCCGTGAATCATTTGAATCGTACCTGTGTCGATTTACTGAAGAGGTACGTTTCTTCTGTGAACGATTCCGAGATGGCGTGCGACGATGAGATGGAGCTCGCTTGCCACGTGGACGGTCATCAAATTCATGAGGGGACATAGTACCCTTGGATCCTTCTTGCGTTTCTACATAATCTCTAGTTCCTCGGTAAGCTTTTGACAATACTGTGGTAGGATGTCCACTCGAAGTATTTTGATCCCACTTGCCCTTCTCCTTCTCCTCCTGTAACTTCTGCATTCGTCCAGAACTGCAAGGTACCTCTCGATAGGAAAGACTCTTACTGAAATCAATTCAGTCATTGTGAGTATAAAATGAAAGAGAGGCGGATCCTACATCTGGCACATGGTTTTGGCAGTGATGGTTGTAGGGTCAGAGTCTTGACCCTTGATAACTCTCCTAACGATATCATATAAAGGCTGTCTCTACAATGAGTTTGGTTGTGTACCAATGAGGGCGTATAACCAACCGAGCGTTTAACCGTAGCCCAAGAGACCAGGACGCCGTTATCCGTAGGTTCACGAATATTGTTTTGTGGAGGGTGTGGTAACCTCAATTGAGTAAAATCGTGCCGAACGCGGAAGGCAATGTCATTCTGGCTAGTTCTCTTGAGCTGCGGGATGATTTGTTGTGCATACTCAATCTGAACAAAGATATCCAGCATCATCATTAGACGGCGGGAGGGAACAAAGAAGCGGTCGTCGATGACCCATTCATTGACGCCCAGTTACGTAACATCGAGCGCTTCCAATTCTTCTGAGGGGAGCGCTAGAGGGAACTTCTGGAAGGTCCCCTGCATGCTGATTGTAGACCGAACGTCCCTGAAGATTGCGAAGCAGCAAGTTGATACAGTGGGATGTTTAAGAAGCCTGCCCCTCCACAGTGCCTGTAATGTCAGTCTCAATCACCAAACTGAGATGTTACCAAAAGTCAATATCCAGTGTTCTAGATCTGCAATCTTGTCTTTGATACGAACTGGGATATGTGAAATGTGCCTCGATGCATTTCTAAGCTGATCCAGGAGGGGAAAATGTGGCGTCGACGCGCTGAAAAAAAGTGTTTCATCATCGATTCCTCAAAACCTGAGGCCTACGAGTACAAAGGGCCGAATAGCCAACGTTTTGTCCCCTCTTGTCCCTGATGTTGTCATTCTTGGCGGCGAGTGTGGTTGCCGAAAGAGGCTAGGGCATGTCGTAACACCATTGAATATTCCATCATTCGGCATGGGCGTAGGGTTAAACAAGGTTATACAAATTTATTTTGTGAAGCATTTTGGACAGAAAGGTGACAGTGCCATGACGGCCCCGCCACAGTGTTACATCCCAACAGCAGTAATCCACAACTGGCGGAAGTTAGCTATCAGCGAAAATTTGTCAATCAGAGTCGATAGCTACTTGTGCCTTTTGCGGTTTTGTAAGTGGTCTTAGAATAGTACCATGTATGATACGGTCGAAGCGGGAACTTGAAGAAGAGATTCGTGGGAAAGATTAAGGAATAAATCAGCATCATGTTCGGAATTCGGAACTGGGCACTATACAACCACTCCTTTAGTTCTTTGCCTCTCCAGAAATCAGACGAGACGCTGAGTCGTAAAACCTGCTTGGACCATCAACGCCTTCTATCATTGCAACCTATTTTGCTGCTGTTGTAGTTGCGCAAAAGCTTGATGTTGTGAAGGTTATTGGAATGTGGGGTGACGGTGAATTCGCTCTGAGCTCGTTCCTTTTCTCTTTTCCCAGAGCGCGATGTATATTTGCATATTATACAAACCCTAGTACTTTGCCTATGCTTCGCAGAGTCATGAAAACCTTTATCCATACCTGCGCTAACCTTTGCTTGGTCGCCTTATAGGTTATGAGCAGCCACCGAGGTTTGTACACAGCCGTGCTCGACATACATTCAGGGGATTGGTGGGTCTCGGTGATGGTGGGCCCACTCTGGGGCTGACTGAAGGTGCACCCTCGTCCCTTTCATTATGTGTATGTACTGAGATAGCCGTCGTTTTGGAATGGCTTCCCTATCTGGATTCAACAAGGGTTTAAACCTGTAATAAGTGGAGGAAAGATCGCTGCCTACCTTCCCTGGGACCGAATGCTGGATGGACGTCGTGTCTTCTGGTCTTCCTTGTGATGCTAATATGTTCGA
>JABCKU010000068.1:0-63179 GCA_018221655.1 Myochromella boudieri | reverse complement strand
GGGGTTCCTGAATACAACAAGTAGACTGTAGAGGTACAAGTGGGAGGAACCCAACTGGTCAACTCTTTAAGATACTATATCATTAGTCAGCTCTTTGTCCTTATTCGCCCGACGCCGCTGGAATGACAGAAAACCCGCCAAGCATAGGTCAGCTTCAGTGTTTAGGGCCACTGGCTCCACTTGAAATGGTTTGTATTGTGAGAGGTCCATTTTTTGTTGTGAATGCTCATCTCACGCATACATGCGCCAACGACTATGGCAGTCAAGTGTAGGATATCAGCAATAGCTCGTCACAGAGAGAAGAAAGTTTGGCTTGCCAGTCGAAGCTGGTTGGAGTGGCTCAGAATAGTAGCTCTACCTTGTGTGCCAAGCGGCCCAAGCCAACAATCACATGATGGTGACGCGTCCACCGCTAGTGCCTGGCTAGACATCCTCAAGTCCTCCTCCAGATCAATACATGTCTAGCCAGGCTCCAGAGTCTAGCAACTCCAGAGAATTCACTTGTCGCTTGTTGTATTTGACGCATTGTAGAAGGAAACTCAGTTGATATCACCAAGTACACGGCCTTCCAGCTCATGTTTCTGCTCGCGCTTTCCTTCATCTCATTCCGCTCCTTTTTGGGTTGGTGAAGGGCAACCGTGGCCTCGTATGCTCACAACGGTGGCATATAAAAGGTTGTCCATGCTGCCTCAGCTTTGCTGGGTGAACTCTTTGCCCCAGTTGGCACTGCAGGTGCTCATGCGTCGTAACTAGCTGTCGATTGTGATGCTAGTGGGGAAGATGGGTGAGTGGCGTGACAGTTACGGCTCGGAGTCGTTCCATGGAGGTCGCGGCCCGCTGGAGGGTGAGGCTGTTCTTGTATTTTTCTCCGTTCTACGAGTTATGCTACGATGACCTCAGTAAGTATTTTTCTTGTAACTTATTCACGTCCCCTGAATCGAGAACTTCGCGTGCACACTTCTTGCATGCCTGGAAGAGGGAAAGCTGCCCTTGGCGTTTACCCGATGTTAATCATACTCGCGTAGTTAGATTCCTCACGTAGAGATCGCAGCTACGCCTTTACATCCACATCTTCATCATGCAACATCTCCGCGGACCCCTGCCATCCTGCTGTCTCCCCATTCTGCGTCACCACTCCTAATACTGAACCCAATACCGGGATGGCCACGCATATTACAAAACTCGCCCCATGTCACCTTCGTTCCCATCCAGTATGTTTCACCCTTCTCTCTTTGTCCTTCATGTCTCTCACTTCTGCAAATTCAAGATGTTCGCAAACCTCAAAGTTCGCAAGGTTGCGCGTGGCGGGAGTATCTACACTGAATTCGGATGCTTGTGAGGTGAGTTGTTGTCGATTGTTGGACTGACGAGACGAGAGATGGTGATAGCAGCTTGGGTGTGTAAAAAGATGGAAACGTGTGCCGGTACAGCCCATGCAGGTATGTTTTCCTCTCTTTTCTTATTCTTCCAGCATCTCATTCGCTGTCAGACAGTACTAGGAATGGGTGCACACACGTCCCGCGCCAATAGACATTCAACGTTGGACTTGTAGCCCCGCTCCCACATACACACTTGCTGCATAACACCGGTGGTGAAGCCGCATCTTTGTTGGGCAAAGATCGTCTTTAAACTTTCGGATGAAGGTATATCTCTTCGATCTTTTATATTATTTCCAGTCCCTCATGTAACCTTTCAGAACAATGATAAAGGCGGTGCTTACCTTGTGCTTACATATGCCGAATCTTTGTAGGACGCCCCGGATCTATGAGGCGGTTCCTGATGACGCTGTAGATGTTCCTTGTTCTTTGTTTGCTTCTGAGCAAAAGCAACTGCTGCCAGGGGCGGTACATGCTACTTGCATATTGTGATGCTGCCACTAGGGGCTCGTGTTGCCACTTGTTGCCATCGATGTCCTTTCTGTTCTATGTGTCAATCAGCAATACCTGGTTTTCGTTGATCCGCAACTATTTTCGCATCGTCTTACTCTCTTTTTGATAACGTTGTACACCCGAGGAGAGTACCCACATCGAAGCCAATCGTAGTGCGCGATAACTCTGTGATTGTGTCAATGTATTGATGTAGTGGGAGGGCGCTACTGCGGCTGGCGTACTTCATCGACCCCCAATCGCTCAACTTCTCCTGTTCTGCCTCTCCTCGTTGACTTGGCGTTTCTACCATCAAGGTGTGAAAGGTGTGATGCGTCTTCCCCCCTTTCAGTGCGACGTTATTGACTGCGGCCTTTTCTTTCTTTCTCTTCTCTTCTCTTCTCTTTTCTTTTCTGTGAGTGTTAGTACTAAACTAATCTACGTCCAAGAGGGCTTAGAATTAAGCTCGCTTGGTTCCCAGTTCGGCGTGAGATCACCGAGGTATTTAATCTGCTCACGTGGGCACTAGAGCGTAACATGATTCAGAATTGTGATGCATACCGCCTTCAAGCTTCTCTATCATACTAATCCGGGAGCAGCATTTCTCACTGAACTATTATGTGACCAAATCGTATATGTATTCCAAAGAAGATATTCCTTCTCCAATAACGAATCAAACGTGCCGCGCTCATGGAGTACATTGGGACTGTTGTTGGATTATTACTATTTCTTGTCAACAGGCACAAGAAAACAGCAGTGGTGTGGACCAAGTGATCTTATGAATGTTGAAGCCAACCAACTGCGTACGTTAAACACGTCTCCTTTAGCTCTGACCATTTCGCTAGTAAACACTGAAAACCCACTCATTAGAACTCAATGACATTCTCATTGGTCTGCTTCGATAACCTGTCAGTATGGTACACTTCCATCACTATTCAGTTCTTGCCCTAGTTCATCATCAATATCATCCTCGTCACACAGTAAAATATCACAAAAAGGGTTGGGCAGTGCTTGAACACTTCTACAAAGGTCAGAATTCCATGTTGCGATGGGGATGAGAACCATCAAGCGCTTCGACATCTCAGCCACTCATTCTGCCATCACTACACTTCGAATCAGTAAATGGCCATGGAGTGTTGAATCCATCGCATCTCCTTTCTTTCCATTTGTTCGTCAGACCGGTAATGTAAGATCGTCGGAGATGGGCTTCACTTACGGTGCGTTGTATCCTCTAATTACATCGTATAAAATTGCTGAACGTGTAGCTTGCTCATCGGCCACCACAGCCATCCCTTTCTCATCGCACTTATCCAATACGAAACGTCAAAGCGAACCCCTCTCCAGTAAATTCCAATCCGCATTCTGGATATGGTCGGTGGAGGCAGATCCTCTCAGTGCACCAGGTGAGGACCGTGCATTTCGCCGAACATATACACCTCCGCCCCGTAAAACTTCATCCTTCGTCGATATCTACATCACTTGTGATGATCAATTCACCCTATTCGTGGACGGTGAACTTGTCGGGGCTTCCCAACACGATAACGGCCTATATGGGTGGAAGACTTCCTATGCATTTCATGTACCACTGGGGGTGGGTTTGAGTGTCTTCGCCGTGCGCGGGGTAAACTCTCTCGATGCATTCAACGGGAACTATACCTCGGCTGGATTGCTTGCTGCAGTCCAGGTCACCCACTCCGATGGATCAACAAGTCAATTCTCGTCGGATGCCTCTTGGCGTGTCAGTAAGCTCATTCCAGCGAACTTCGAGCAGCCTTCACTGGACGATTCTGCGTGGACAACTGCCAAGGTTCTGTTTCCGTACGGTAAAGGGCCTTGGAACAGGGATGTCGTTTTACCCAGTACTATCGTTACGGTTGGCTCGGTGACTACAGCATCATCTTCATCATCAACTCTCGCCGCTGAGCCTATCACCACACCTATTACCGGCATCAATACATCCATCACTCAATCTACTTCCATACCAGAGTCGAACACTGGAACCGCAACAATCACCTCCAGCGAGTCCGGTCTTCAAAATACACATTCCTTGACCTCTTCCTCCCTCTTCGGAGCCTCTATCGTCGTATCTACGACCTCTAGTTCTCCTGCTGGGACACAAAGCACTGGTACCCAACAGTCGAGGCCAAATAATGTTGGAACAATTGTGGGTGGTGTCGTAGGCGGTGTTGCACTACTCGCATTGTTACTCCTACTCTTCCTCTGCCGTAGGCGTCTCTCCGGAAGCATGTATCACCCCAAAGAAGAGGCAAAAGCAATCGCGGAGACCCGTGAGCCTCTTTTTCCTCGTGTTATATTTGTGTACACCATCCTGACCCTCTGTAGTTAATCCCTTCGTACTCATATCCCCTCCCGAACCGCCTTCGAATTCCGAATATACGACTATCCAACACAAATCCAACTGGTATCAACCACTAGCGCCCTATCGACAATCACTGGCTATATCAACGTCCACAAACAGCATCCAGGCACACAACTCAGAAAATTTCCGTAGCCCTCCCAAGACCACCTACAAACCACCTTTAAACTCTACTGTCAGCACACAGAATCCATCAAATGGCCTCTCTCAATACTCCCAGGAGCAGGACAATAGTAGTGTGAGCGCTGACAGGAGCCCCGTTAGTGTGCTATCTAGTCGGCTCCAGCGTCTTCAGGATCTGGTTACGGAGCTGAATAACGAGGTGGCAGCGCACGGGGAGGATAGCTCGTACGTATCTGAGCTGCGGGGGCGGATAGCAGAGCTAACTAGGGAGGATTCCCGGGGCAGTTTGGTGGGGATGGTGTTGGTGCCGCCAGCGTATCAGCCGCCAAGGAAGGATGTCCTGTAGCAAGCATCGAGTTTTGCCAGTTTCATTGACACGGTCATTCGTTTTATTAGATTGGGCCGTAATCTACTTACGGTCACTCCAGTAGGAAAACGTTGCACTCCGCGTTCCTTGGCAATCATTCTTGTAGATTATCAAATAAATTGGAAGTTTTATGATGTACGATACTATGCCCACTCTAGCATGTCCGATATAACGGGGCTGAAATCGTCGCGCTTCATATCCAATGCATTTCCTATCTATTAGAAACGCCACTACATTGAGACACTGTAGAAAAAGAGTGTGACGCAAAAGTGACGGCTTTAGAAAGCCAGAGATCGGAAAAAGCAGCCGCACCCAAGGCCGGAGTTGCCAGACAAGGGCCCAATAGGTAGGCCCTCCGGGCTTCTGAGAGTACTCCGGGGGAAGAGCGTTTGGGGAGTCGACGGAGTCAATTTGGCCCTGGGGTCAATCATTCAAGTTGGTCACATGGGTGACGGACACCCAGTTTGCGCTTTGCCCTAGGGTTGCGGATATAACTGGGGTTTTTTTTACCAGGTGTTATTTACATATGTTCACTAACCTGGGTTTTATCCGCAACACTACTTTGCCCCTCCAGCAAAAGATCCGCTCGTCAACAACCACACCTCTTCGCGCGCTACAGAAGGAAACATTGATAAAGGAAATGTGTACGTTCAACTCCACCGCAAGTCTTTTGCCTCTGGCCTATAGCTTTCACTTCATCTGCGAAGCTGCACCTCCAGGGTGGAGGAGATAACTTCCCATCTTTTAGACAAAGGTATGTCTCTTTGGATCTTTTATAATCCCTTCAGATTGATGATACCTTTTAAGCCCTGGACTGTGTGCTGGCGCCCTGATTCAAAACCCCATGCAGTCGTTAAGATTCCATGCTTGAGTGCTCAGATAGCCCTTTGCCAGCGCAGTGTCTGGCGAGGAATTCCGAGATTGATCTTCCGTCCAGCTCTGCTCACCAGCTGCCCAGCCTACGCTCTCTCTCCAGTAGCCCGAGTTCACCTCTGGTCGACGTTTGACTTTTTATCTCTAAACCCCCGCTTCCCAAGGCTCTTCGCCAGCATCGTGTAATCATGTCGAACTTCAACAACGCACATTGTTAAACCATGACTTCCCACTTCCCCATCATAACTCGCACATGATACTCATATTTATGGATGCGCTCAATACCAAGCTTTGTGTGTCTACGACCTCCCCACTCCTAGGCCACATATTTGACTACGTTCATGTATCTTCGACTGATGACCTTACTGCCTTTATCCTCGCCGCCCGACAGTTTTACCTCAAGTAACAGTTAAAAGCGACAATGCGATCATTGTAGTTTGTCGCTGAGAGGTCAAAGATGGCTCCTGAGTCAATATTTATCCCGTCCCCAATGCAATTTGTTACCCTACGGACAACTTTTAAGTGCGTGACAAATTGGCTTATCCAGAAAACTGATGCTTACGTCCAAAAGTCGCATCCAACACGGCTGTCTACTATTTGTATGCTCGAGATCGAGTTGACATAGGGAGCACCGAATGTTGCGCAGAAATTGCAGGCTAAACTGAACTCTATACAATTGCCCGAAAAATTGGAGTTCGTGCAGGCAATGAAGACCGGAATGGGATCATCGGCGGTATTTTCGACCGAGTAGTTGCCCACAGGTCTGCCAAACCCCTTAACTTCGACGATCTTGACGCTAGTGGCATACGAACTTAGTGGCATGCAAAAGCTCTTGTCTGCCGGAACTCTATCAAGACTTGATAAAAGTTCTGTTGCCCTAGCCGCTCACCTCCGGAGGAGCAGCGCGTTCCAGTCTCGCAAGCGCCACCGATGTCTTTACCACATTCCTTGAAAACCTAGAAAGGCATTAGCCTCGATCTATTGAAAATTGCTTACGACAAACTGGAATAGTTTTCAAGGCTGAACCTGCAGCGAGGGTCGCTGATATCAAGGTGAGCGTGGTAGCGAAAAACATCAACATCATACTGCTGGGCAATTGGCTGATTAGCAGGAGTCTTAAAGGGCGTATTTTTATCTTAGATCTTGGATATACGTTGAACGCAACAAAATGCATTCCCACTAGTTTGAGATTGCATCGCTGGGAACGAACACAGCTACTTTCTTTATCAAGCAACTGTAGTCCCGTGGACTTCTTCTGCCTTGTCAGGACCGCATGCCCCTACATCAGGTGGAAAGATAGTGCCAGCCTTCTCCCAAATCCTAACACGTCGGAACACGTAATTGGCCTATCTGGCCTCTGTTACTCATAGGGACCCTGTGACGGATACTATAAGATCCCCGACAGTGATCTCCTGCACATTTGTGCGCGATGTTGTCGTTCTGCAAACCTATTCTCATTCTTCTTGCCTTCGCCATTGCTGGACTTTCAGCCCCTTTGGAAGAGAGATATGTCCATCCTACAGCACCTGGTATGCTTCACGTAGATTTGTTGTATTCTGATTGCCTGAATCTATGCTAGTAACCGAAGTCAATTGTCTCTTCCAAAGGGATGAGGCCAATGGTCTCGGTCTCTGTTTTTAACCGTTCGTCCATCTCGTCGATACAGTGATGCAACCTATTTGACCACGGCTGGGGTAGAATGCGATTTGTACTGTGTATCCTATAAGGACGCGAGAATTCTGATCAGAAAGCACCAATGACGTGTGATAAGAAGGGTCTGAAACTGTTCTGACATACCTAGCTCTTTGAACTTGAACTTCACTCCGCCACCTCAACTTGCAGATTATGAGATGTCTTTGGATCGCACTTCCCGCCTCGTCTACACTGTTATTATCGCTCTTTGCGCTTCATCGCATGTCAACCAACAAGCTGTCTATGAAAGAACTCCCAAACGAGTTCTATTGTTTGTTACCTCTCATGTTGATTTTATAAGCGCTCTCAACGACAATCATTCACACAGCATACCAGGGCCACGATTACCCACGGGAATGGCAAATCCCCGCTCTTGACAATGTCTATATGAACATGGAGAATAGCGTTCATTACGAACACGATTCTCCTCTTGGGGTCGTCGAGTGGAATAGCCTCCTCCCCACTAGAAATGGCACCATCTATCTTGGGACGCCGGGCAAACCTCGTCCTTTCACTATTTCATTGTTCCATGAGATTCGATGTCTTGACATCGTGCGCGAGGGAATAAGGACGTTCCGTTCCCAAAAATCACAAAAACCTAGTCAAGTGATCCATCATTGCATGAATTACATTCGGCAGATGGTTCTGTGCCGTTCCAATATAGATCTGGAATCCGTTCGCGACCACACAGGGCCTCGCATTGCGGTCAGCCAAATCACCCACCAATGTCGCGATTGGGAAGCTGTGTATTCCGCGGCTGTAGATAATTGGCCATGAAGTAGGGGACCTGACATGTAAGCGTCTACCATCCATTGCACGTGGCTCAAGTGCCTCAACCGTTCTCATCTAGATGTAGCTCAATATACACGTGCCATCTTTTCTGACATCACCATCATACTAGTCACATTTAGTAACCAAAGCCCTATCTCCCTCCAGGTTCTAGAGAAGCGGTTTATTCCTTTACACGCGGAGCGCTTATTCGATGCGCGAGGCGCCTCCTCTTTCTTACTGAGGATGGCTTTCTGATTAAGTGAACTGTTCATTACGCTAAACTTTTGAAGGTTTAGACTAGGTCGAAAGTTATATCCATGGGTGTTACCGTGGTCGGCATTACCTCTGGGTGTGGCGTCGGTCTTCTTCCGGAAGTTCAAATGATTCTTTCTCATTGTAGAGTTACCCCGACTTTTTCCGTGGTCACCTCTGCGGTGAGCCGGGGTGAGCCAATATTTTCCACTGTTATGACCGTGAGGTTGAAGCCCCGGACCATCAGAAGGTAACAGAAGATTCATGAATATCATTCCCATGTCTAGAAAACATCATCCCAACGTTCCACGAGTTTTGATGCCTTGACATCGTACTTGAACCAATAATAATGGTCTTCCGTTAGCCCACGGAGTCACAGAAGCACAATCAAGTGATGTGCCACATACGAGTGTCATACGCCGCTAAACTTACGACTGCTATTCCACCTCTGATAATTCGTCTCTACCTCCGCATAAACCTTTGTCCAATCGCGACACACATGAGTCGCCCCCACCCTGTCAAATTTGAAATCGCGCTCCTCCCAATTCGCCGGCTCGAGGGTCACATCGGACCCACACATGGCCATCTGGCGAAGGTATCCTAGGCAGTGATTGATGTGTCCGGTACCAACGATGTTCGATGGGTCGAAAGCGAGGTTCAGGATTCGCAAACAGTGCATCTCGTGGAACATGGTGACAACGAAAATACGGTGTCGAGGTCCCAGACGGACATAACCTGCGGAGTCGGTTGCTAGAGAAGACCACTGCGAGTCCGACGCAAAGCCTGCGAGTGGATACTGTACGGTCTCCTCCACCGTCATGAGGACGGAGCCAGGCGTTCCACCTGAAAGGGGCAATGTGGTGGGGTAATCATGACCTATGTATGCTGCAAGGCGCTCTGATTTAACTAGGCTGGCACCAGGTGGTATGATTGGGCGTTACGCACAGTAATCTGCTACCCTACTTTGGCCAGGACTATTCTTCAGAATCTGGTAGATGTAGGCGAGGTTCAGACAGCTCAGGAGTAAAAGACCAAATGCTACCACTCTGTCACGAGGAAAGGACATGGTGGCAATGGGAGCCGAGGGCGCTCAGCTGCAGGAGGCTACAAGTAATGTAACAAGGGTTGATTCAAGAACGTAGAATTCGAGAAGTACAAGGCAAGGGTGTTCGATGTATTACGACAACGGGAACAGTCGCCTGACCACAGCTGAGCTGAAGGATTAATGTTGTGTTGGGAACATCCCCCAATAGCAGCGCCCATACTGTCGCGCCCAAGGTCTATCGTCAGCTCACACGGCCCGAACTACTACTGTACTATATCAAAATAGATGATAGGAGGGAATGTGATACCGAATGCAATCAGAACTCTCCATTCTATTGGTCAGGCAATAACGAAGCTAAATTAGGATATCTAGAACGTTGGGAGTGATCAAATTTTTTCACCGCGCATTCGCCAGAATGATTCTTACACAGCGTTCTTCAAACTACTCTAGAATCGTACTGCACCATGTAAACTCCTAGATTAATTAGGAGGAATTCGTTAGCATGCTGCATCATCCGCGATGAAATACATTCACCATTGGGAGGCTCAGCTTTTTTCTGCCAGAATTCGACATGACATCGAGGTGAGCCCGAAGCACAGCTAAATTCGAACGTGGTAAAAGACATCGAAGGACAGGAGAATTCCAAGCGGTGAGAGCCTATCCCAGAGAATCCGATCTTGCCAAAATGCCTCTGACGAGGAGGAGCATTGGTCCACAACGTATGTCTCGACAGCTCTTGAGTGCTATCGAGCAACCAAATGTCCACCTCACTATCGTGTTGGATCTTGATCGCAGCATCGAAACCAGAGATTGTGGCATTGGCGTTTGGTATTGTGGGATCAAGAACGCATCGCTCCATTCCATGGTCCAAATTACGGAACTGTACGACAGTGGAAGTCTGTAAAAAGTCTTCGGCAAACAGTCTCAGAGGATTGTGCATGCCACCGATAACTCACTGAAGGGGAAACTAGAAAGTACCTATCGTCAGGGTAGATTTCGCCCACGGGACTTTGGTATCGACGAGAAGCTTCTTTGAGAAAACGGTGCGGATCAGCATTCTCCAACTGAAGAAGGACGTGGGCGAAGTTGTGTATTGGATTAAATTGGCCCAGAGTACGATTGAATGGAACTTTATCGAGGTTCATGTAGGTGCTGGGCCGCCTAAGCAGTTTAGGGTGTGTGTCTTGAGTATGGCCTGATGATTGGAGGTCCGGTTGAAACCCAATCAAGAATAGATAAATGGACAATATCGATGTCACCAGCGTTGCGGCATATGCGCAGGTCACTAGGCGAGATGGAGCTTGTGAACCTAAACAAGAATGGGTCAGCACTTGCACCATACCCATGTACGATTGGTGCTCTGACTCGTCTGCATTTTCGAGGTGACAGATATCGTCCAAGGCATAGGAAGCTCCCACCTAAGTTGAGCGTATCACAGCCCGAGTCAGGCGTGACAAGAGAGGTCTGGTTCATGACAGATGACCAAACGATTTTTGAGCACACGGATGCCAGGTTTGAACCTGACCTACACCGGAAGATTGCAGCGACATGGAAGATGAGAAGAAGAGCTTACATACCGAATTTCCTCCCACATGCGTGGGATGTTCCTGATCTGAGACGAGTACACTGTGCGCAAGAAGTTCCTCCTTCAAACCCGAGGCTGCCGGCGGGATAGAATCCTAATTTGAAATGTCAGTCAGATTCGTCACCGGAAAGGACTTTGTAAGACTTTGTATCGGTCATACCAGATGGAATCAAGGATCAGGCGATGATGTATCACGTCAAGCTGTGGGTAGGCCGCTGTGAATATACAGTATTTGGCATCCGGCATGTTCCGCCAGCGTCACAGCTCACGCTCATGTCGAGACTCCGTTTAGTGTAATCATACAGTTATTTTGTTGAGCGTGAAGTGCACGGGTATTACGGTGGAATGGAAGGCATGTTCTCATAATTCGTTATCATCGGGTTCCATGGGCAGCGCGGCGAGGTATTCGAACCTTCCATCACCTTGTTTGACGCCACACCTCCTGACCGACCAAGTAGTAGGGTCAGTTGCCAACCTCACTCTCGACCTGTTCCTATTTTGATTTCCAACATCGGCGAAGTTAAGAATACGAAGTTATAACTCGGATGTAAATCATTGGCGCTCCTGTGCGGTGCACGAGGCACTCCTGCCGTTTGGGGCGTCCATGATGAACATCCCAGTTCTGATCCCAAGTTAGATCCCCAATTCACCCGCAGCTGTGCTGTTCTAACTTCCTCTCTAACTTAGGCAATATTAAGCATGAAATGGGACATCAAGATGAGCCATAAAATTGGACGAAAGGCGTGGAACTGCAGTAAGCCACCCCCACTGTGCGATGCATCAGTTACGATCCCTTGATCTTGATCTACCCTACTATCCTGTTAGATCATTTCACTAGAAGTACTGCTATATAACACACTCAATGAACGCTTCCATTCGTAAACCTCACCTGGTTAGGAACATCCAACATGTCTAGCTCCGACAGCTCTCTCCCGCCATTCCAGCCACCTGTTGATCCACCTGAGATTCAACTTCTACAACATGCGGACTTCGCTGGCGTAACTATTTCAGAGATAATGTATGGTACGCATGCTTATCGTTCGTCAATTACGTGACCCCTGGTAGATCATGATTGCCAGGCATGACTATCATCCTTTTCTTCCGGTGTATGCGTGGCCTTCTCTGGCCTCGCTCGCGGCGCAATCCCTACTTGGCGGTCTACACATTCGTTCTCTTCAGTCTTGGCACCGTATTTGTCGCAATGAATGCGAGGAACTCCCAACGCGCTTATATCGACTATCGCGGTTTCCCTGGAGGCCCAGCCGCATTCACGTTTTCACAGTACAGTAAAGCAATTGTTGTGGTCCCAAATTCGGCTTTCATTCTTGCGAACTGGCTTGCCGATGGTCTTCTTGTGAGTTTCGTTTACCAGAGTCGCGCCACATCCTCATGCTCAAACGGGGGTAGTTATTCCGGTGCAAAGTCATATGGGGCAATCAGTACTGGGTGTTGATACTTCCTGTTTTGATGTATCTTGGGTCAATCTGTGAGTTCCGATATTTTATTTACTTAGGATATTCTCACATATTCGATTAGCTATGGGAATTATGACGATATTCCAGAGTTCTCGACCAAATGCCAGCCTGTGGACAACGGTCACTGTGGACTTCGGCTTACCATACTTTTCACTGTCCGCTTCCTTGAACGTTCTCCTCACACTCCTCATAGCATTCCGCCTTTATCTACACAATCGTAGGATGACAAAGGCAGGGATAGCTAGTAGATTCATCCCATTCGCTTCGATTGTTGGGATGCTCGTGGAAAGTTCAGCACTCTATGCTGGTTCATCACTACTTTTCATTGGAACGTACGGCGCAGGTAATTCCGCTTCGGCGTTGTTCCTCCCTATCGTGGCCCAAACTCAGGTGCGTTGTATCACTGATAAATTATTGAATTCAGTACCCAAAATTACTTACAGATTATCGCGCCATTCTTGATCATTGCCCGTGTTGCGAACCAGAGAGCCTATGGGTCCAATGCAGCGGAGCAATCCCGGCCAAGCGGCCAAAGTCACACATTAGCTGGGAGTACCCAGGCAGGATCTTCTCCAAAGATAAGCACTTTCGACGCGGACGCAAGTCGAGAAAAAATGCAGACACTTCCCGCCTGATTAAGGATGATTAAAGGTACCTTCTTTCCTTGTGGTGTTACGCTGTAGTTCCATAATTTATGGTAGTGAACCCGGTCGGAGACTTTCTTTGTACAATACTATTCTCCCATTCTGCTATTTGCTGTGGCCTGAAAATCATGATTGGAAATACACATGAGTAACAGCTATCGCTCATCACACAACGTACCAGAGAGCGCCACCAATTCTGACACCCACACGATGGAATACTCGAATTTCTGAACGATTTCTTTCCGAGCATTTAGTAATTGCACTGTTGTTAAATTACCTCCTAACAATCACAACTTGACCGCAATGGTTTATGCATTTGTAAGGATTCCTCTGAGCGAAGCAGTCCTCTCAAGGTCTTGTCCACATCAGCTAGACCCCAGCGATACTGCTTTGACGTGATTCGCTTCCAAATGTTTTCGTCGGATGGTTTGTGGTAATAATGCCACGGGGGTACTTAGTATAAGAAGCAGGGCAAGCGAGAAGGCGGCTGACCAGATGGTTGTAAGGTTATTGCGCTTAAATTTGTAGAGCTTACCTTTGTGTAGGGGCCATATTGACCGCAGTGCAAGGAGTCCTGTATCGATAGCCAGACGGCTGGGGTGAGATGCTGGCTCTAGAAAAGCTTCAACTTGTGGTCCATCTGCTCACGTGGCTGACGAAGCTGATGCGGTCACAGGGGAATCTATCAGGAGGACGCCATAAACCCTGACGATAACAGTGAACACAGCGAGTAATGCCGTCGAAGTAGTCATAACGAGACAGTTATCCCCAGCGTTAATGGTATCTATTTTACCCGGCTGTGCCAGTGCCACCCCCTGGTCAACACGCGATCCACACACGAGAAAAGCCACACACTCCTGAATTATGTCGTAATCGCGCACGCCAGCCTGGTCACGTTATGGACGAAAAATTTGGACACTGGGAGGAGTAGAGGCCACCTGGAGGCTATCCATGTTTGTGTATCCTCAACCGCTACATTGGCCCGGGACAGCCGATGGAAGACGGTCTGGAGGCGACAGTTGGAGAAGGATGGCCGCAGGGAATAAATGGGTGTAGTGCTCTGACTCAATGGTTTCGATGCACTGTTTGGGATCTCAAGAGTCGAGAAGTGTGTTTGTCCAGTGGCTGAAGATACCGATTTCGGCGGCACAGCTAATGACCGTGTGTTCAAATGATGCGGGGGAGATACTTAACATAGAATCACTGGTCAAACAGGGGCACGTGGTACCATGGCTTAACATCCACATCTCACGGACGGGCAGGAAAGGGGCCAGAGGTGTACGAGGGAGGAAGTCGCGGTTACGGAGCTTCCAGCGAGTCGCCGATATCCGAATTGAACTAACCAAGCTTAGTGACTGTTTACTAAGCATGTGACAATGCCAAAAATAGCTCAAAATTTGAGCTTGTCGCAAGTTCGCACTGCTCCTCACTGTTCGTTCAACATCTCACAGCTTCATTATCAGTGTTTCTGCTAGCGACTCATATGCACCCGTTCATTTTCTGGGTCTCCAGCGTTCCACTGAGAGGCCATGGGTGTTTGGAATGATGAGCACTGTTTGGGGACTTCCTTCTTGCCTCCGCTGTGTAGGACCGGCACATGTGTTCCCTCCTTGTAAGAGACTTATTATACATTCCTACACTGGTAGCCTCCTGAGCCATTAATACTCTACCAGACCACTTACATGCGAACTAGTCAGTCGGATAACTTACCGGCATTTTATAATAATGGCGGTTATTATTCCACCACCACGTTCCATCTCTTGTAGCTGCTGGAATGCAGATAATCGACGTTGTAAGCCACAACCGAGCCACACGCCTTACAGTTAGTGCAGCACATGGTGAGGACCGTTTCAGCCGATTCCTCTCCTGAGATGCGTTCTACCTTAGCGGAGGCATGTGGGGCCATTATGTATTGCCGAGGAGGCAACGGTGCTTTGTCAATACAGATGATTGCCTTTCTCTCAAGAAGACGAGGAGATTCTTGGTTGATGCCTTATACCCACTGGAATATCGCCCCTTTTTCACCGATGAAGTCAAATATGTCGGTATATTACGCCACCAACCTGTATTAGCTATGTTACGCCGATGGCATCAAGACGGCATCTCCCTGTATGGGGTGGACAATCCTAGCAGAGTGAATACAGTTCGCTTGGCATGTAAAAACCTTCAGTCTTTCAAGCCACATGGAAATTCTACCATCATGAACCTTGAGGAGAGCGCACAGGTGATCGAGTATCCACACAGCAACGGAGTGGTACATGGCCATGTATATCCGGTCCGTGTTAGTGTGATTTATAGGTATCTGTGGCACTTAATCAGACGGGACTATACAGGGATATATCTGTAATGTTCAAAGGCAGTACAGTTTTGGCAGGCCCGTTGATCCACACACTTGGGGGGCAGTTTTCGCCATCTCGATCCATCCCAGGCACCTGCATGCCTATTGCTGCGCATCAACACGGAGGTCTTCATTCATCCTGCCAAGCCATCCGGCGTGTACGCATTCGCCTCGACAGCCTTTGCGGTGAGCCACAGCCATCTTGCCTGCGGTAACCCGTAGTACCGAGTAATGCACAGGTTTTGATAGGCAGCTCTCCCTTTGTACTAGGGCTTGTACTTGCAACGATTATCGACAGTGGTCATTCGAATCTTGAGAAGTATACCATAATAAGAGGAATATGTGGGGACTATTGCAGACTTGCTGGCGCTTGGTACAAAGTATCGCGCTACCATAGAGGTGGTCATTGCTCTCAAGGACATTCAGCTGTATGGTGACTAAAAAGAAAAAGAGAATGCTACAAAACATTGCCCCTGGTAGGGGAAGACATATCTTGCAAATATGATCACCCCGTGTATGTGTGGAGACTTGACTCTTATTCTCGGCACATGACTGCTGCATTCGAAGTTACCCATACTAATAGCTTTCTGACCACAACACGATGTCATATGGTCCAAGGCCCCCAGCGAGGTCTCAGGTTAGTGGGAGACCTATGATACACTCTATCTACTATGTTTTCGGGTCCAGGGTCTATACAAAAGCCAGTCATCTACATGTGGATCCGGTCGCAGACTCCATTTATGTAATTCAAATTCGTTTAGAAAGGTATAGCATGCAAGAGCGTACATGTCGATGACAGTAACAATGGGAAGCCATTAAAGGTAATGTGTGAAATACGAATGATAGCAAGTTCAAAGCTTCTCAGAGCACAACAAAATCCGGTTTTGGTCGGTCGACGGTAATTGGGAAGCAGGTCAACGATAGCGAATAAAAGTGCAAACAGTATGAGCGGGAGGGAGAAAAAAGGCATGAAGATTTCGACTGCAAAGCACAACAGAGGATGACAACAACGACAACGATGGACTCATCTTTGCAATCAACAAAGACCTGCTAACCTCTGTGCAAGTGCATGCACCAATTGCGCCTCGACTCCAAATTCTTTAGCAAGGTCGGCAAGCGTTTCGTCATCCTTGTTGTTGGTGTTACGTTCAACACTAGGTAATACGTAACTGGAACCAGGCACCTCGTCCTCCACCACAGGCGGAACAGTCGAAGTAAACCCACCAATGGTGGCGTTATTTGGAGTCCTCGGCTCTGAGTACGACCTCGCTTCAACCGGAGTGGTCGACTGCATGGTAGCAAGGGGAACGGAACATTTTTCAAGGAAGTCTGTAAACTTGCTCAATTGTTGGGCCGTAAACGCTAAACAGAGCAGGTCAGAAAATTTAACAGAGTAAGTCCAGGCTACCAAAACGTACCATGACAACCGAGAGCTGTCTTGACCAAGTCAGAGACAAGCTCCATAGAGTATTCATTGTCAGAGGATTTAGGGGTAGAATTAACGCGAGCAAGCAATATCTGCACAGAGGCTAGAAGAAATGCCTAGTTAAAACATGTTTGACTGTAAGGAAATTAGGCCGAACCATAAGCGACATCTAAGTTACAGCATGTCAGTATCGTGTCTTGGGGGAGAAGCACGTAGATTAGACAAGTGACTTACCATACAGCATATCTCTAACGCCAGAAGACCAAAAAACTCGACTATCTACATCAACGGGGAACTTGCTTAGAACACTGATGAGGGAATGAAAAGGTAGGGACGGTGCTTTCAGGAAATGGGACTACAAAGGCGAATGTGAGCTTAGGCTATATTTGTTGGATGAGAGAAACTCACATCTGGTTCCTTAATCAAATGCAGAAGGCCAATTACCTCGTTCTCCCCAATCAGACCACCTTCTAGAGCACCAATCACCCGTTCACTGCCCAACCTTGCGAGCGAAGGGCGCGAGCCATCGAATGACCCTCTCCAACTGGGGAACAACTGAAATGGGGGGGTGGGGTATAAATCAGTGAACCCGTAATAGGCATGACAGAGATGACACAGCGCGTAATATATAAGAAACGAAGAAAGGGTAAGAATCAATGAAAGTTACGGAGAGTTGGATTGGCAGATAGAGTGTAGGAGCCGAATATCGTTTTGGAGATGAAATTCGGTAGCGCCACTCCCGCAATACCAATGTATGAGTAAATGCAATAAAAATAGCGCAAAAGTCCAGTAACAGAAAGATTCGCGATCGAACGTTGGAGGAAAAGCTACCATGAAGTAGTCCAGGAAACGGGTAGACCAGAAAGACGAATAAAAAACAAGACACATACATCAGTCATCAATTCTTCTTGGCCACTTCTCGTAACGGTAACACCTCGAGCCCGTCTTCCCTTTCCCAACACACTGCCTCGTTCACGCTGTTTGCCTCCATATTGTTCTCCCTGAGCTTCGCCCCTAAGAATCTTACCCGCGATTGCAACGTCCGCCACCTCCACATAGGCATGACTCATGGTCTTGCCCCTCTTATCTAGTAATACATGGACGCGCTCCAGAGGCTGCTGGAGCCATTTGTGTATTTGTGGTGGGGTTATATCCTATAGTTTCACGATCAGAAACCATCGTTTTGCCGCAAGAAGAAAAGCCAGAAAGTTTGGCACGCACCCAAGGAACATTATCGATTCTGAGAACAATATTCTCCTCACTCTTACCTTTCCCGCGTCCTCGCTCACGCGACGCCCGGATACTCTCCCCTTCAGGGGTGGCCATATCTGGTTGTCTGACCTCTGAATCTTTCTTCCCATCACGCTTTGGAGTGCTGGCTCGTACGCTCTCGAGACCTAGCCCAAACTCGAATGCACTCTCGAGTGTGTTGAGGCTTTCAGCACGGCTTAATCTACTCTCAGGCGACGATATCAGCGAGTCCATGAAGCTCATTGGTTTGTCCTCGGGGGTAACTCTCCCAAATTCCTGATTACCCCTCTTTTCGACCTGACTTTTTCTTGGCTCAGCCCTCGGTACTTCGGTATTCGAATGGTCCCCGGTGACCAGTTTGAAGTCTGCAACCTTACATCTGCATACAGCGCATTCCATATCTTTCTCGCCCACAATATTGAGCGCGCTTGTCAGACAAGCTGAACATAGAGGGTGTCCACAAGGGATAAGGAAGGCGAGCGTTCGGAGGGAAGCCGCCAGGCAGACAGAGCATCCAGAAGTAGTGTTTTTCTTCAACTCGGCGGGCTTGGTAGACTCGGATGGTTTCAGAGACACAATGGAAGGAGTGGGGGCAGGAACCCAAACAGGACTAGCCATATACCCGTCCTGAGCACCCAGACCAGGGCCTGTATTAGCCGTGCTTGGTTCGGCAATCCAAGGCTGAGAACGTGGATATTGCCTATACTTGCTCTGCTCAAGGCCGTGAATTTGATTGTCTTCGAATCGCTGAGAGTGAAAATAATGCTCCACATTTTCTGTGATGTTACTCAGTGCGTTGTGGTGGTAAGGGTCAGAAAATGGTGCTTGGGAATGGGAAGAGTAGAACTGCTGCTGCTGTCCGTAGGATGGGAGAAGCGGAATGTTGTAGTTCGGGTATCCATATGTGGTAATGGTATTATTGGAGATGCTATGTTTAGAATGGAGGCCTAGTTCCATCAAAGAGTCGTCATTGACCTCTTGGTCAGGGTCGTGATTATAATCGTTTTCAAAGTCGTTCTCATCAATATCAAATAAGTCGAGGGATGTTTCCTGATTTAAACCGAGGGAAAATGTTTTGTTCATGTTGTGCCCCGGGGTGCGCAACTACAGAGGAAGATTTGTTAATATATCATCAGGACCAAGGATACTACTCACAGGGCCAAGTGCTTCTCTTCGTCGTGTATGCGCAGGATCCGTGAGGCTGCCTTTCAATTTGAATTGCTTTGCAAGAGCGCGGTTCGGGGGAGGTGTTGACATTAAATTATGATTTTGAGACTGATTGAGACGGCGCGAAATGAGGGGAGATGCTGGTTGCGCAAGAGTGCGTGCGGATTTTCGTGAGTGCGTAGGAGAAGCAAATCCACGAAACGTAGTAGTGGGGACGTGTGATTGAGCTCGGGGTCTGGTCAAAGGGACAGATGACCGCCTTTGGTTGGGGATGAGAGAAGGTGCCAGCAGGGCTGAAATAACATAAAATTTCTCTCAAAACGGGAAGAATGCCAGCCACCGCTCACCCTCTTCGGTAGATATGAATCCCGAGTCGTTTGCAGAATCAGAAAAGGTCCTATCGCTGGCTATATGCACATTGTTAGGCCATACCTTAAGTCAAGTGAAGATTGGCCCATACCTTCGTCATCACCGAAGTGAGAGTCGTCATTAAGAGAAGATACCTTGATACCGTTCTCACTTGCTCGAGACCTCCAATTCTCAGCAATGTCAGCAAGACTCTGATCTTTGGCACCTGCCTCCGTGGCAAGTCTGATAACGTCAGGAGAAAAGGAAAGAAGTTTAATACCCGATCCAACATGATCAGGAGTGGTGAGAGTCGATGAGCCACCAGAGCCCGATGATGTGAACGAACGCAAGCTGAGTGGGGTGTATGGACTGGCGGGGGTGGCGGGAGACTTGTAGAACGAATGAGATGACGAGTAACGATGTTGGAGGCGCTGAGCTGGGAGACGCTGCGGAGTGACTGGCTGGCCCTTGTGAGACGTCGAGCGAGCCATCGCGGGCGACGTCGGGACTGAATGACTGGGCATGGCAACACGAACAGTTTCTCGTACCTGTCACAACGTTACATCGCGCAAACGCGAAACGTCACAGTCACTCTTGAGACGCGTCCAGGTCATGTGCTCACCCCTTATGTATCAATATTAATGTATGATATGTGCACATTTTTTCACTGCAGTCGCGGGGTACATAGTTATGCAAATGCAATGTACTTACGCTTTCAATTTCGACCAGTCACTGAACCAAAATTGTGTGAGAGAGAGAGCATTACATAATCTTACAACTCCCGAGTCCCAAGAATCGGAAATCCAAAGTCGAGGCTCGGTACTGGCAACGTAGGTCAGATCTCCGACATATAATCGGTGGAACATGCCAAGATGATGAAAGTGCTCCACATAGCTCAAAAAGAAAAAAATACGGTCAATGTAGACCGCAAAAGCACTTGGGGTCTCACGAGCCTGTCGTCCCTGATAGCGATCACTGGTCATTCACTATTTAAAAGGAGCCAATCTTTCAACATTCTTCGTTGTAAACATTGTACGAGCTCCCACCATCTACTCCTTCGTCTTACAAAGGTCTATCCCTAATGCTTTCTGTGCTGTTTATCGCTTCTTTGTTGTTCAGTGGTGTCACAACGGGAGGGGCAAAGCCGCTAGCTACTCGTGATACTGACTGCAGCACCATTGCGTCGGGTATTCTTGCCGCAAATGCTACTGGTATGGTGGTGCGTGATTGATGCGCGAGGAGCCTGATAGAAACACTACATATGACAGGAGTATACAAGGCGTTCACATTGAATTTCAAGAATCAGGTCGCGTATCTGGGAGATGGACAGAACCCTATACACGCGGAATTCCAGGTTTGACTCCCTACTGGTCATCTTGACGTTGAACTGAAATAAGTCTTGACAGGAATGCCAGAGCTTGGAGGTTGGTCTTCCTCATGATATAGCCAAGGCTGGTATGAATTCATAAATTCCTTTGCAAACCGAACACTAAACCAGTGTGGATTCACCAGGTCGGGTATTCGTCCCATCAAAGGCGCAATGTATAGGTATAACTAACCAGGAGGCTGCTATTGGGCCGTATTACACCACACTTGTTCCTTGTGACACAGACTACTCCCAACGTTGGACCTTAGACACTGGAAACAACAATGCTCTTCGTTGGGTGAGAGCCACATTCTATGAGCGATTGACATAAACTGACCACTGCATAACCAGGGAGGTAAAAGTGACGAGGAAGGTACAATTTTACAAGGTGGATGTGGTCTTCTTGGCTACAAATCACACAACAAAGGTGTCCCGACCATCACCCATACGAACAATCAGATCACTATCGAATGCACCGGGACCGCATTCCGTTTGGTCAGCTCAGCTTTATGAGAGGAAATTATGAAATTTGAGGGTAGTTCCGCGCTCCTACCCGGTCGTGTACAAGTCTAATGGTTTCGTAACATGTGAACGTCTCTTACACTTAGTTTAATGGCACATACATAAAAAACGCGATATATCGATTTGTAGTTCTATTTTTTTTAAGGATGACTTAGTGAAACATAGCTTGATGGATACAACGATATGAACATCGCCTTTTTACATTGCAAGTCTCCACAGTCATTGCGAGTGATTGTAGTTATCTTGACATCGTCGTTGTCGTTTGACACAAGCACCGGGCAGGGATGGGCTGAGGTACAATAATCTTTGACACGGCGTTAGGGGCAGATCGGGTTGGAGGGAGACGTAGTAGTCTGGTAAGTTTGGAATAGTCAATAACAGACTGGAGAATTATTGTATGGACGAAAATGCCATCAGATTTCCGTTCTTGACCTGCTCAACGGTTCCTTCCAATCGGAAATATACCAGAGGAAACAGGTCTGGGGTTTCAACGAGATATAACTCTCCAATATGTGAAGCTCACATCATAGGGTAAAGAAGCGGCAGAGTAACGTACCAGCTGTTGTATGATGCCGTCCGTCGGTTGTTCGTCATAGCTTGCCGATAACGATGAGTAAAGTTATTGAATGTCAACACGGTCGAGGTATGTAAACATAAGAGTATGCGTGGCCAGCTGCAGACGCCAAGAAAACTGCGGCGTAAAAGACAGGTACTATTTGGCAAAACGCTCAGGAGTAGACACCGCTACATAGACACCTCATGTGCTGGATCACGATGTACTATGATCGGCGGCCAGCCTGACTCATCCCGACTCGGAGAAGCCACCAGCGCTGCGTGTACTTTTAAATGGGCGATCGGCCTCTGTTGACTTGGATAGGTAGACTTGGACGGCGCAGTTCACCTGGTCTACGCTCGGCTTCTCGTACAGCAGTCTGAAACATCTAGGTTTTGGACAAGTTTTGGTCGTCAAACAGGCCGACATGTTGGTCCTTGCCAGTGGAGCCCTGACTCGGCAGGCTCTGGAGACCGTTTCCCATCTTGTCTGCGATGCTGTTCTATTTTACCTAAAAGGATTTGTTGCCGGACAGCGGCTACGACCCGAGTTAAAATATCTCTCAGTTTACTGCCAATGAAGCTGCGGAAGGATTGCTATATATACCCCACACGCATGTATGGTTTACTATTCACTGCCTTTTACCCAGCTTTTCAGCTTGAACGTTGAACGATGGTGGCTCTCACTCTCTTTGTGCTTAGTGCTATTTCTCTGTCGACGCTAGCATCACCTTCCTCGTCTCAGCAAAAAGGTGTCAGAATTGTCGCACCGCCGAGGTTAAATAACACCGGGGCAATTCCAATCCCAGGTATGGTGTATAATAGTTGTGTGCTCAATGATTGACCGTGAAAAATCATAGACCGAGCACATCCGTTCATTGCTCCTAAGCACAATGATCTTCGCGGACCCTGTCGTGAGCGATTGTTAAATTCGATAATATTGAGTGTTCTGTTAATCTTGTCTGATGCAGCGGGTTTAAATACGTTGGCCAATCACGGCTACCTTCCACGAAAGTCAGTGTATAAAAGGGCGTGTAAGGCTTGCCCTGATAATATTAATATTCAAATAGCGGGATTGCTTCGTTTGAACAAATTGTGGACGCCACTACCCATATATACAACATGGACTATGATCTGGCATCTGGGTTGGCCGCCTTGGGCATCGTAAGCATTATGAACCCACTTCTGTCGATGACTTTGACATCTCGTGTCATATAGTTGGCACGCGGGAACGCTTTTGTCGACAAAATATCGATCGGGTTGCAGTCCCCACTCGTTCCACCCCTCCCTGGTAAGATTGACGGACCAGTTGCTCGCGGCCTGGCAACTCACGGACGTTTCGAGGGTAAGTCATTACTTGATTGTACTTTATTTATTTATCATTTAAATCTTACTTTGCAAAATTATAGGTGATGTATCAATGACACGCCAGGACGCGGCCATCGGAGACAATGTTCATTTCTCTCAAAAACTATTCAACCAGGCAAATATCTCATTAACATGAGAGAATTTGTTCTCTCGTTTGCTGACAATGCGTGTCATCTCGGCAGCTCCTGGCTATTACGGCCCAACTTGGCAATGATTCTGCAGTGACTGGACCAAAGAGCATCGTCAACATTGCTGTCATGCAAGAATTCAAATTCAAACGGTTCGTGGACAGCCAAGCACAAGATAAAAAGGTATGATTTTTCCCTGAAATGTCAAGAACTACTACTTAGTGTGTATCATGACAGCTCGAATACCACATCGGTCGTTTGTTGTTGAGTTATGGAGAAGCTGCATTTACGTTGAATTTCTTTGCCAATGGTAAGTTCAAACTGTTCGAGAGTTGGTTGATGGGCATATGTTAAAAACTCCTAGGAACGGATGGGACACTGTCCGTCCCAACCATGACGTCCTTCTTCCGTGATCAGAGATTCCCAGCAAACTGGCATCGTCGCTCTACCCCAGGAACTCTTGATATCATTGGAAATGATGCTGGCACCGTATTTGCTGCGCATCCCATTGCACCTGGTGTGAACAACGCGAGCGGTGTCTATATCCCAGATGCCCCTGGTGATGTAAGTATATGTTACATGGCTTTCGCTACCTGTATTACCTATGTTCTAAATCATCTGACACAGGGCTGCGCATTTTACAACAACCTGGCCGGAGACAATCTTCCCGCTGTGCTTCTGAACACTACTGGACTACTCAAACAAAACGTGGATTTCTTGCTGAACGTCATCCATAACCTCTTCTCCTCTGACTGTCCCCTCGCGCCTCCCACTGGAGCGGCAAATATTTGATCACTGGGGCTACCTATCTAACCATTATTATTTAGTACTAGAGCAACAGTCTGTATACAACCGTTTACATGATTGAATAATCGTATTTTTCTTATTCTATTCAGAAACAGGCCCTGGGCGCTCCTATATCGGTACGACGGTTTTCTGAGAGACATGAGGCCCGAATTTGGCCAAATCTACGGCCGAATATAGGGGATCGTCAACGTTGCTGTGATGCAAGGATTCAAGTTCTAGTTTAATTATAAGTGGCCCTTGGAAAGTAGAGAAAGGAACTTGAGGGTTTTGTTGAGGGTATGTTTCGGCATCTTTATGCGCCACTGGTTAGTCACTGCGCTCTGCTCAAATATCGTCGTTTGATTATGAGTTAAGGAAAAGCTTTGTTCATGTCAAGTTTATGTTAAATTTCTGTGCCACTGGTTCATCTGTATCGCGTAGAAGCTGATTGAAGGGATGTCCCTAACCCGTTTAGGAACTACTAATCAGTGTCTAGGAGAGAGTTAGACTAACCAGGAACGGATGGAACACTGTCCGTCTCAACTATTTATGACTTCCCCCTCCCATGGTATTATGCTTCTCAGTTTACAGTGGCAGACATGTCTGGGACTTCGGTATCCACACCCAATTCCATTGTGCTCACACGAAAGACTTGAAGTATCCATCTGAGGCTCAGAGTTTGCAATTGCTCACAGATATTAGAGCTGACGTAGTTTAGCAGGGTCTCGTCTCAGGCGAGTGGTGTAAATCCGAGTTCTCAGTCTCCTATCGAAATCATGACGCTGAGTCGCGTGGAGCAACACTGTAAGACTAGTCGCAGTCAATCCCCGTGTTCCCGAAGGGGGACTCGGGCTAGTTTTTTTTATCAGTCAGTGTGATGTGATTAATATGACACAGAAGCTTTCAACGCCGCCGGGTTCTCTCTACATCTTTGTTGTCTTGTGCACATGTTGTGAAAGATTGACATTGGGCGCCCCATTCTGGTTCGACCTTGCATCTGTCACTTCCGCAAATACTTTTCTCTCTCCTAATGTATACTGTTTTGAAAAACGTTCTGATTGATGTTACATATAGTACAAAATGCGGGTTGAGATAATTTATATCAATGTACACGTGCAAAGGGACGGTGATGTCAATTGTTCCCTGGTATGAAAGAGTATCTACAGCAATGAATTGGTGCGTCCGTCAGCAATCGTTGAAACGTTGTGACAGTCAGGAAGACTAATGCTAGATGATCGTGAGGGGCCGAGGGGGGAAGGTCCGTGAATGAGATTGGAATCCGAATCAGTCTTGCCAAAGGCGCTCGCAAGGTGAAGATCGCGACAGAATTCTTGGAGACGTTGCGTAGCCTCTATTCGCTGTTTTTGATCTTCGGCGTCGCAAATTGAATGATCAGTGGCTGCCACGGATACATCAATTCGTGTCAGCTTATTATAGAACTCGGCTCCACGTTCGACACGCATGCTGAGGAAATTCTCAAGCGCCGAACATACGTCAACGACATCATCTTCATAACACTGCATCGAAAGGCTTTCGATGGGTGAACCCGCTAGATTCGACATGGTGTCAACTACGCTGTCCACGGGGAAGAATGGCGAGATGTGTAGTTTGCGCAGACGAGGAAGTGGTGTGACACTAGGCTTGGCGAATACGGTGTCAGAGACTGACGTTGTAAGCGAAAACTCGTCAATCGTGGGACCGACGGCGGCCATGATGCGCTCCGTACAGATGCTGTTGAATTCTTCTGTCTCATGGTAACAGCTTCCAAGATCGAGGACTTCGAGGTGACAGGCGACAGGGGTTGTCGTCCACCGAGCGTCACCGAGGTGGGTATCCCGGATGACGAGGCTTTTCAGGGTTGGTATGCGGAGGAGGGAGGGCAATGAAAGTTCCGAGCCGAGGGACTGATGTTCGGGAATATCGTCATCTCCCATTACCAACGGAACAAAGGGGTATACCCCTTCGAGCTCCGGGGCATGGAGTTTTGAGCGGGTAATTTTGTCAAGCGAAAGCTTTTCAAGGCGGGGAGCTGTTGCAGCGATGGAAACGACAAGTCTCTCGCTCCTGGAAGCAGCGTCAGCTGTTGGTTTCAAAAGAGAATGATGAGAAGAGCTTACAATGGAGACTGGTCTTCATCACCACAGTTGGTAATGGTCATGGATTTGAGTTCTAGAAGGTATGCAAAAGGGGCGATGACAGTCTTGTCCAATGATCCAGCCATTCGCAAGACGAGTGTGGTGAGGCGCGGAGACGCCAGAAGGATCGATATGACAGCGTCAGTTTGGGCTCGTGAATGGAAGAGTGCATCGCCACGTTGATCTGACTGAGTAGAGAGATCGAGCTCTTGTATGTTGTGGCAGTATGCCCGAGGAACATGTTCAAGGAAGGATTCGAGCTGATCTATGCCATTCAATCTAACGCTCTAGAAAATAAGCGCCGCAATCAGGACATGTTCGGGCAAGAGAGTACATGTAACGCACTTTGAAGGTTGCTGGAACACAGACGCGGTATGTGCGCATATCAACTTTGGAAAAGGCTCGGGCGTCTTCGAGTGCCAAGTTGTCCACGACGGCAAGCTTCATTTCAATGGGCAGAGAGTGCCAGGAGCAGGTCGGGATGGCCATTATGTGTCGTATAGTTCGTTAGGGAAAAAGAAAAGAAGATAAACTGAAGAAAGCCACGTCGGATAAAGTCAGGGATATGGGGTCGGGTTCAGTTAAAAAGGCACAACAAAGCCAGCTTTTTGTAGGGGCTTGAAGGTTCTTGTCCGAAGACATCGATTCGAAGTTGTCGGGCATCATGAAATATAGGTTGTTTTGTCACGTTTGCTCCAACAGGCGATCGATCGTATCAGATCTGAATGGATGGCTTTTAGCGTGATGCTGTCGACCACCTTCCAAACCTGTGCAGGTCCATGCACAGATCTCTCCAAATTCAGTCCGACCACGAGGAACTCCTGGGTAACCTGCCACAGCTTTTGGCAACATGCCTGTCACTGCCGACGTCATCTCCTCCACGAGATTCTCTAAACTATTCAAAATCTGTGGATAGTTCTAAGTTCTGTGATACAAGACTTCTAGGCCTCTTGATGCACCAGCCCTTAGATACTGAGATACGGCTACTGCGCTTTCGGTGACAGGCTTCATGTGAAATGGAAAGAATCCCGAATATCCCGTTTCCACTGGGACATTTTATGCCGCCCATCGCGGGGACCACGTTTTATGACATGGTACGAGGGGACAAAGTGGTTGATCTTGATCTTTGTAGTGACAGTCCACAACACACTGTTGTTACCAACGTTCCCCGACCCTAGCTATAACATAAGAGCTGTTTCGGGCCGCCCTGTGGGCATGTCAATGGTGATCAAGCAACGCAACACTCCGACTAGTCTGGAATGCGCCGCCACCAATGTCGGCTTCACGAGTGTCAGTTCAACCGCTAATTGTTCAATGGCTACGTTTCAATAAATTGTTACTATGTAGGGCATTGTTCTTGCAACGGCGGGTCTGGCTAAGTATTGGTTTTGATCAGCGTTGCTCCCTCCCCGAAGAGTTCGGAAACTTGTATATGCCGACATCGTCGGGAAAGGTAAAGTTAATTATTTACTATGCATAGTCAACTATACTCATGGTAGCCTCGACTTCGCCGCTTGTGCTGTCTTGCTACTATTATGCTACCAGTTACTTGCTATCACCCCATTTCCAGTGCTAAACATTGTATCCGGTCCTCTTCTGTTATCCCGTCTATGCCGGAGGCATGTGGGTTATTCTTCCTCTATAAAGTTCGCCTCATTGATTTGTACACCATCTACCTGTAGCTTAGTCTGACACCCCAGTGTCACCTCACACCTTCCTATATCATTCTTTGGACATAAGCCTCGAACAGTTCGTCGAAGTTTAAAATCAGTTGTCTGTGATCTGAAGCCTGGCGAAAATTTTTCCCATTCTGAAAAAGGATTGACATCTGTCGCCTCAACCATGGGCGCGAAATGATATTATCTTTCACCGCGCAAAATGTGAGTCATGGCCTTCATCTCGCATCTCGCCTCAGTCAGCCAGTGTATGTTGGCCGTTATGTCGAGCGCTTGGAATGAATACAATGCTACTGTTTCTGCTAACACAGAGAGTGTTCGACAGACTGTCATATGTTTACAAAAACATAACCTAGCGTCACATTAGGAAGGACTTCACTTCCGAATTTGACAACATATAGCATATCACTATCTGCCTTAAATGTCAACTTCTGATAATACGCTGGCGGCGCCCTGGCTTGTTCCGCCTGAGGTGCACCTAGTCAAGCACTTATGAACCCCCTGCTGATTATCCCTTTTTCGGTGACTAGATAGAATTCTGGTATCAGAAGGTGGGCACGCAGTGTATGTGGGGACTCTGAAGTTGTGGGATGTCACCATGCTGACTGAATTCTTCTGTCTCAGGATCTTGTAGTAGTAGGTCCATGATCCTAGCGATCCCAGCCGTTGTGTTAGGGGCTACGTTGGATGAAACGGATTGTATAACAGAGTACAAACGGCACATGCGACCCTTTTCGCCAAATAGCCTCAACTCGTTTATTCTCTGATCGTCAACCTCTTGAAGATTTTGACGACACGAATTGACCTTGATGACCAGGAACAACGGAGCCAAGTAAATTCAAGACTTGGATACGATAAAGCCCGATCACTACGTGGCTGAAGGAACAAGAAGGCAACAAACCAGTTCTTTGTTCGATCGGTAGGGGGAGGCTGCAACGCCACAACGATTCTAAAAAGTAGGTTAGTTATAGGTGTTATTCAATTCGTGACAGCTATTGGGACATTATTTTCTCTGGGTCTATCGTTTGTGCTAACCAATCCCGCCCCTTCCACTCATCAGATCTCCAGGGTGATGCTTTCTGCATTCTGCATTTTCGACGTTTATGGCCCTTAACGCCACGAACACAGGCACCTATGAGTTACCGAATGGAGCGGATGGTGAAGGAGAAGCTGAGGGAACGTCCTTGAAAAAATGAATATGCCATATCTGTTTCAAACGCGTTATAATTAGTATGTATGTATATTCAACAAAGATTGGCTCGTACTTTAAGTTGTGCATGGATAGCGACTGGTGACATGTAGGTCTTAGGAGGTTTGTAAGCCCCGTTATTTTGTTTGACAATGTTCAAACGGTCCAACTTCTCTACCTGGACGGATCAACTTTGCGTAGCCTGTCATCAACACTCGGCGAATGCAGTTCCGACTGTGTATGCAATCACAGAATGCGATACAACGGCATCTAAGGGGCTGAGACTCAGATTGGGTTGCACCGCGTGTGTACACAGATGTATTTATGTTAAAGAAGTCTGGTCACAAGCATGGCGATTTCATGTTCATCACATTGTACACGTTACCTAAGTTTGTTGCTTTAAAGTTTGAGTATATTCTGGACCTTAGTCTACATAATGATTTACACATACTTACCTTTACGCTCTAACATGATTATCAGAAGTGAGTAGACAATGAGGCAGCTGCCTGCACTTGACCATGAGAACTACGATTCGTGAAAAGGTGGGTGGAAACTTGCAGCACGGCGGGTGATCGAGAAGCTACGTCCTCTGAACCCAAAGGATGCCCACGAGACAATAGTGAGGGGGTATAAGCAACGATAGGCGTTCTTTGGCTCGAATTTCACTTGGAGGTAGCTTCGCATGGTGCCACGCCAGAAGTTATCGCCTGAGCTTCGCTAGGATGTACCCTCGCTTTGGTCACGAGTTAGCCTTGGAACGAATTGAACTCCAACGAATGCAAGCACTGCAGTCCCAAGTCACAGTTGTGAGGTTCTCTGGAGAAGCAAAGTAGGCGGGTACGATTCGTGGCCAAACAAAATAATAGCGAGTGACACGAGGTAATGGAAACTGGCAGCCGAGAAAGTAGGCATCTTCGAGACCCAAGTGCTACGGTTACACCCCAATGCAGTCGCCCCGAGAGTTCCTAAAGGCTAGGCAAGATACCATAGTTCCAATTGGAATAGCTCGAAGTCACGTAGTTCATGAAATACTAATGTACCAATTCTTCATCCTTTGAACTTTCTTTGATCTGGCTGAACTTCGTAAGCTTTTGTAAGTTGACATTTAAGTGAGGCGGGGATGGATGTGGTACCGGATGGTTACACAGATACGGTTTAGAGGAAAGTGTCGAACGCCGATATACAGGGATAGTTTCTTCAGGCATGTTGCGTTGCCTTTAGGCACAAATGGAGTTTCTTGGCAAGTTTCAAAATTTGATCTGATCAATAGAGAAAAATTGACGGGAATTTCCCAGGCTACGCCGCTGGTTCCGGCCATAAATTCGTCCGCGGAGACTTGCAGAGACCACATTGCTGACTGCTGGTAAATTCTACAATGTTTCGTTCAATACTTTATGTCCAAATTTGCTCTTAATTTGTCTTTTGTTAGTAAGATCACTCTCATTTTCGCGCACACTTCAAAATCGATGTCAAGTTTCAACAAATGACATGTGTAAGGTGTTCTCAAAGCGTATCGCCCTGATGTTCTTCCCTGATTCTGTCAGATGGGCATGAGAGCTTTTCCTTTCCTTACTTAACAGGATACCTGAGGTCCGAATAGGTCACTCCACGCGTCGCACTACACTAGGACGATACAGCGTCCCCGTGGTCAAATTTCTACCAATATGCCAACCAGGGTGCCGTTCGGAACTAGCGATATTGACCCGTTAGCAAAGGTTTTAGAGCCACCCTTGGACGAGACGCCAATTGAACGCGAAGCACGATTAGTTACTGAAGCTGAAGCAAAGCGTATCTCTGATGGGATTGACCAAGAGCTGGAAAAACAGAAGGCTGCGGAGAGAAGGAGTCCGAAACCGTTGAAAGTATTGCTGTTGGGTGAGTCCCCTCTGTCTCCTTACGCACACCCGTGAATAACTCGCTGTTCAACGAAGGCCAAAGCGAATCAGGTGCGACTTAGTCTCCCATGTCATCATAGACTTTCTTGCCAACGAACCTATTTTATAGGCAAATCAACGACTCTAAAAAGTGCGTAGCAGAAACGCTCCAATGTTCGCGTGTTTTACACACAATCTTCCTAGACTTTCAACTCCTGTATGATCCTAAGGTGCGTCTGTTACTTTCATCCTGCTACAGTGGATATTCAGAGACATGGCAGGCGTTCAGAGCTGAAAGGGCATCCTGGCGAGCTATCATTCAGCTAAATGTGGTCCGTTCGATACACCTGATATTCGATGCTATGACACGGGCTCAAGTCGACCCCCAAACTCCATCGTCTCCAGGCCATCTTACCCAGGACCTGCTGAAATTACAAATGCGTTTAGCTCCTCTTCTACAAGTCGAGCAAGCCTTGATTCGGCGCCTAACGCCTGCTGGTTCAGGAGAAAATGCTGCAGCAATACTTGATTTCGACTCGTCGTACGCGGACCGTTCTAAGCACCTGGCTCAAGAGATTGCCATAAACTCTGGTTCTGCATGGAAAGGGGCCATAACTAGGTTATTGGGTGGAGATGACCAAACCAATGAACCTAATCAGGAACACGCAATCAACTGGAACGACCCGAGTGATCCTGGTGTAATTTTAAATGCGTGTGCTCAGGATATGTCGTCGCTTTGGAATGATCCCATGGTCAAGCAACTCTTGTGGAAACAGAAACTACGATTGGAGGAGATGGCAGGATTGTAAGTTCAAATTAAGTTCCATCGTTCACCTTGCATAAAGAGAATTTCCTCAGTTTCCTTGACTCTTTGGACCGAATCACTGCTCCAGACTATGTACCGTCTGATGGTGAGGAAGTCATGTCCTATCAACAGGATGATCTTCTAATTCGTAGCAGATGATGTTTTACGAGCGCGATTGAAAACGTTGGGTTTGTACTCTTCCGTACTACTATGATGACATCCCAATTTGAACTTGAGTAGGGATATCCGAGCACCACTTCAAGATTTCACCTGACCATAGTATGTGATAGAGAAACATAACCTGGATGTCGCTGATCGAGTTTTGATAGATGCCATTGCGCGGGATTGGCGGATTTTTGATGTCGGTGGGCACCGGTCACTGGTGTGTTTTCTCGCTGATCCGATGGGACAAGGTGCTTATATATTGTTGTAGAGAGGTATCATGTTTCGTGCTCAGGCTGTAGACCACATTGATATGATCGAGGATAGCGGCCTGGGTTCCGTATTTTGATGACATGGATGCTCTTATTCTCTTGGTCCCCATCAGGTGAATCTCCTGTGGCTTTGTATCATGGTGATGGGAGTATTTTGACGCCATCGCCACAGCGCTTTTGATCAGGATCTAGCCGAAGATAACTCAGTCAATCGTTTGGTAGGCATCGCTCCAGCATTCAATATCCCTGATAATCAGAGTACCTCTTCTAGGAAGATTCTGTTAATATCTGGAAATACGTTGTGGCGAACAAGCTGCTCAAGGACACAAATTTGATCCTATTTTTGAATAAAATTGACATTTTGAAGGCCAAACTCGAATCTGGCGTCCAGTTCTCCGATTATGTCGTTTCTTATGGGAAACGACCAAATGACTTTGAGAACACTTCACTATGTAAGTAATGACAAGCTTATAGTGAGCTCGTTACTGATAGATATTGACAGATCTTCGGAAGAAATTTTGTTCGTCCTTAACTCCTACTAATAGTCCACCACTTACACCCTTCTTGCAGCTGGAGTGTTGAAGGAAAAATCTATTGTTCCACGCCCCTATTATTGTCACTTAACTACTGTAACCGTGAGTGGGTGGAACTTTTACATGAACCACGATTGACTTTCCACTGCGCGTAGAATATCCAATCGACGAAGACGATCCTGGGCAATGGTGGGCCAACTAAATATTGGCATTTGATAGTAGCACCTAACAGCGATGCAGTTAGGGATGTTCTCATGCGAAAAAGCCTTTCGGAAGCGACGCTCATTGCCTAAGGGAAGACTGGAGATGCCATTGAAGACGCGTGGCCAAATTAATCGAATGCCTTTTTTATGCTCCAAAGAAACCCATGCTTTTATCTGGCGTAATAGGTGGGGGGTTTATCAATCTCATTTTATAACCATCATTATGTTACGGATGTACCATGTTAATAGCAAGAGGTCGACGAAGGGCCTGCAGAGGCGGCGGAGTCTGGTTAGGTCGTTGAGCACTTGATAATCGTGGAAATGTTGTTTGGCAATTGTAATGACATATACTCAAGCTTCAAGTTTTGCGAGTCATCCGGTCCCTTGTAAGAGTTTCTCGAGAAGTAAATCTTCATGTGTAAGATCCAAGTTTTCCATCTCCATTGAACCAATATCCGGCGTCCAACTTTTCAGCCTCTGGTCGCGCCACCAAAGACTTGGGCGCCCAACGTTAGCGTGTAGTCGCTCCCATCGTGTTTCCATCTCTCCGCCAAGTAGGCCCCGAGCACCCGCTAATGCAGGGTTCCAAACTGCAGTCCCTGTCCATTTGTCATTCTCTCCATGAGGGCCAAATGGTTCTGATGAGCTCTGCATGGGAGGGATATGTAGAAGATAAAATGGTACAGGAGATGATTGCGCTCGCAAGAGAGTTGAAACCGTATATGGTGATTCTGAGACCAAAAGTGCAACTAAAGGAAATTGGGTAGACTGGTATGAGGTTTGGTCGGACCCAGGGTATGCCCGGCCATCGCGAAGGGAAGAGGATGTGAAGATATATCGTTGCATTACGCCTTCCATTTCGCGTACGTACTTTGGCCCGACTTTTTTCTTCTCGGCTTTGCACTGAGCAATCACACGAAGTCGCCGTCTGGGTGCATCAATGTTTGGTGCATCTAATGCAGGTAGCCACCACCATCCCAGAAGATCGACCCCGCCATCTGATTTTCCCCCGACACGTCGTAAAGCCATGGACAGATGGTTTTGGAGAATTCTTTGCGAACGCTGCTCAAATTCGGTGCCTCGTGATACGGTCGTGGACTTTTGAAGCGATGTAGCGCATGTTGTGAGAAGACGTGTCGAAACAGCCGTTTTGACGATGGCAGCCATTTTGGTAAAGAAAATGGGAAATGTGCAACATTGATGGGAACTCGTTCCTTCCTTCTCAACCCAAAATATGAATCTACACTGCTAGCTTGTGCATCTCTATGTATCGTCTTTGTAGTTTTTGTGAATTCGTCTGCTTATCCCAGACCGCTATGCCTCTACGCACTTGAAAGATGCGATGGAGCACTGTCATATCCACAAATACCCTCACATAGTTTCCTCCACGGTGCCTGGATCATCAACTTTTCGCTACATGCGTTCTCTGTCCAAGTCGGCCATCTCCATGTAGGCTTAAGTTATTGCACAGATTTTACAGAGATTTTCCCATGGTCTATCATATGGTGTGATCATCGTGTTGGTAGCCTATCTCTCTACATTTGAGCGCGTGCCCTTACTTGAGCTTAGTATTAGGACCATCCAGCAGCTCGTCATGATCGTCACCTCCTCTCAATTCAATCCTGCGAAAGACCTTGTAGCTTTAAATGGGAAAGTTGCCATTGTAACTGGCGGAAAGTAAGTGTCGTTGGCGGTGGTTGGCATGTGCCCACAAATTTCATAAATTTGGTTTGAACAGTACAGGCATTGGATATGCCACTGTCCAACATTTAGCTCGTGCTGGTGCAAAAGTTTACCTTGCTGCACGAAACGAGGAGCGTGCGATGAACGCTATAGTAAGTCTTCGGGAAGCAGGGCTAACACCAGGCAGTGGCGAGGTGCTATGGTTGAAGTTGGATTTGAGCGACCCAAGAGACGCGAAGAAAGCTGCAGAGGAGTTTTTGCGGAAGGAGATGCGTCTGGACATCTTGGGTGCGTCGGCAAAATCCCTTACTTCTGAAATATGAGAGGCGGAGATCTGACCAACTTTACATATAGTGAATAATGCAGCGATGTAAGCATGCTTTTGAATCATGAATAGCCCACTAAGAAGAGGTGACGTGCTATGATTATACTAGGATGTCAGCACCTTTTGAGAAATCTGAGGATGGTGAGCTCATAGCCGATTATTTTAATACAATATATTACAAGAACTCATGAGCATATCAGGCATATCAACGATAGTCGCAGTAAAGTAGGCCATTGCGACCTGTTCATAATCGTCAACATTGATTTTTAGTTAAATATCATAGCTACATCAGCCCTTTCGCCTTCACGCGTACTTTGCTACCCTTATTGACGAAAACAGCTAAGGAGCCCAATTCTGACGTTCGAATAGTCAATGTAGGTTTAAAAGCAGAGTTCATTCCATTCTACTCAACTGACTTGTCCGCGACTTCTATTAAAAACCCTATAGTTGACTTCTATCGCGCACAAATTGGCTACGTCAAGCGTGTCATTCAAAGTAATCGAGGATTTGAACGTGGCTTACAACAGGCATCTCCTTCCCTGGTTCTTTAGATACGGTATGGGTGTTTAGCCCATGTCAGTTGTAGTCTAGCTTACAACAGTTTAGCTCATTCAAAGCTCTTGGTTCTTCTTTGGACAAAAGCTTTGCACAAACATCTCTCCAGTGCCGAATCTTTGGCACCTATTACCGTCATTGCCGTCCACCCCGGAGGTGTCGATACGTTCACGCAGAGATGGCCCTTTCCTCGATTCTCCAAGTGGCTTGTTGGGCTGGTGATAGCCGATCTGGAACATGGTGCATATAACTCCGTCTTCGCAGCTGCATCGAAAAGGGTAGGAGAGAACAGAGATATATATAATGGATCGTATATTGAGAGTCGCCCGACGGGGAAAATCACAAAAGTAGGGAAGTTTTGGGGAAATGAAGCATTGGCGACCGATTTATGGAGTACCACAGAGTCATTTTTAGGAGGTATTGGCTTGTGATTTCAAGTTTGATTTAGGTCTACTGTGTCCCAAGTTCATTGGAATGGCATACTCCAACACTCCACTGAATTATGGAGCGATACGGCGTTTTTACAAAGAGACCATCTGCTTTTAGTTGTAGTGTTGAGTGTATGGTCAAGTGGTCATGTGGCAAACGCGCTTTAACTGGGCCAGGAAATTAGTGTGGGAAAGTTCGGGCGCGTCAAAAGGGCCGTGCAATACGCGACCATTGACTCTTTGCCACAGACTACCACCTTCAGCTCCTTTTTGCTTTATGGAGGACCCAGGCCACCGGGAACTCCTAAATATTGCCAAAGCCCATCTTGGATACCCGGACGACACTCTAGTACGTTATCTCTACAATTCCTCTCCCAGGTATCAGGCGTTCATTGGTGGTATGCGTGTTGAAGGATAAATGGGTGCCACATGCATATATCGAAGAACTTAGAAAGCATCTTTGGCTGTACCCTCACGATATAAACGTGAGCACACTGTCCTCATGCCTGTATAAGTGGGGCTAATACTGATACCACACTAGTACACTTTGCTGATAGAGCCAGGGAGAGGATGTGGGTATACACGTTTCTACCCTCGTGTGTTTGTAACTCTTGATGACCCTGTATTCGTAGTTGGACGGGTGACTTGCCTGGAGCAAGGCTGCAACAGCATGGTGATTGCCCTCATTGACCGCATCAGTGAGGTGGATGGCGGTTTAAAAGAAGGGTTAGGTTCATTGTCTGCATATCGCGTACGTCTTCCCGTCTTCACTTCCGGGCTGAGATGATTACAATGTTGTCAACCGCAGCGCCATATATCAGAGCATTCCCCTCACGTTACTTCTCGAGATGCCCGTATCAGTGTGGAGTCAACAATGGCTGTGACCAGCGATGCCATCCGTAATGGGGTGAGTGATCTTCAACAATCAACTTCAACCTGTGTTAGATTGGCGCTTATACCCCTGGCGCCTCTTTCAGACGCCGTCATTCGTACCAGATGTCAAAACAGAGTCCACACTTCTTCATGCTCTTGATGAAGCATATTTCCCACCACACGCTTCCAGCAGCACTTCTGTCATAAATACACGCTCAACGATGCCATCTCCGCACGCCTATGTCAAGACCGAGCCCTCCAACACCGGACTCGATTTCATCTCAAACCTTTGGAACGATTTTTCCAACTTTCCTCAGCAAATTTCCACACCACCTTTCTGCACGCAATCTTACGAAGCGGATGCGGTATGGGTGAAGCCTGAGGTTCTGGAACCCGAAATACCACGTAAACGGTTACTAAGTACCGCCTTTACTTCCGACATCTCAAATGGCGAATTCGAGCAGATCAAGCGACCAAAGCACGAAAATGTTGAAGATATACGGGGGAAAATTGCCGACCTTCAAATACAGATTTCAGTTCATGAGAATGCCGCCAACCGCCTCTCGTACAAAACTAATCTTAGTAAATCGGATGCCAAGCGTCTAGAGGAATATAATTCGGAAATTTTTAACCTCCGCAGACGCAAGGACGAGTACAATGCATCCATTCCAAATATTTCGGCTGTCAAAGGAACTCTCTCTCGGGTTTACCCTCCAAGTACTCCTATCAAGAAACTTGAATACAGCCCTGCATTCCCGCCCGCCGAAATCATGAATTTTCAGCCTGTTGCGTCAAGTTCAGATACTCGCTTCCTTAATCCTTACGAAGACCCAGCTGGCGGCTTTGACGACCGCCTTTCAGAAGCTGTCTTACAACGCGTTGGACATGCCATCCCACTGCTCGCTCCTATCCAAGGCACTGAGAACTTCGACGGTAATGGCGATTATCACGGTCGTGGTCGCGACACCTTTGTGGGGCCGCAGGCAAAGGCCGACGAGTGCGTGACACGGCTCTCCCTATATTATTAGTGTATCCCTGACGTCCTATTAGCATCGACAAGTTCCTTGTAGAGGCTGGGAATGCCGAGCAATTCGATGGAAATGCGAACTTGGATCAGGCACTCGCAAAGTTGGGTCTACGAAGCCAATATGACCTGCTACCGGGGATGGAAGTTGCACTTATGCCTCATCAGACAATTGGTGTCGCTTGGATGATAGAGAAGGAGAAGAGCAAATTGAAAGGAGGGTGTCTCGGTGACGACATGGGACTTGGCAAGGTTTGTCTTCCGCTTCTGTTCTTGTCAGTTCCTGCTCACCCAACTTCGTCACTTCAGACTGTCCAGATGTATGTCATTTACAACTATCTTAAGCCTGTCAGATATAACGTTGAGTTTTCGAAGGATTGCCACGCTTTTGAAAAATCGATCAGAGGATCCCATTCGCAAAACCAACCTCATCGTTGCCCCAACAGCTCTTCTGAATCAGTGGAAACTGGAGATCGAGACGAAAACTAATTGTGGTCTGCAATGTCTCATTTATCATGGTTTGCCCTTCGAAGTAAATAGCCGAGATGTTTTTCCTCTCACACCACTCCATTAGGGTCCTCAAGGCCGAAGAGAAAGCAGGATCTACTGAAGTATGATGTCGTCCTTACCACGTACTCGGTACAAGTCTTGTCCTGCATTTCTTTTCCTTTGCTGAAGCGTTGCTCCAGACCATGGCACTTGAGTGGCCGGATTACGAGAATGAGCTCAAGAAATTGGCGAAGGCGAAAAAACAAAAGGCGCAGGGCTTTAATGTGTCAGATTCAGATGATGCTGCGAAAACTATTCAGCCCAAGAAAGAACGAGGACTCCTCTTCCAAATTGATGTAAGAAATAAATTTACACCGTATATAATACTTACTTATGGTGTTACCTTGCAGTTCTATCGTGTGATTCTGGACGAGGCACAGTCGATCCGCAATCGAAGAACGAGTGAGGAGACGTCTTTCATTGTGATGGGTTTATGCTGATGTCAGCATGTATAGGAACCTCAAGAGCGGTAACCAGCTTACAATCTATCTACCGCTGGTGCCTAACGGGGTACGTTTTGGAACCAACTGAATTGCTGAACCTTACGACCGCGTTGCTCGTTCCATAGGACACCTATCATCAACAGCCTTGTCGACGTTTACGGGTATCTTAGGTTTTTGGAAGTCAGACCCTGGTATGACTTCCAGGAATTCCAAAGACATATTGGAGCGATTGAGAAAAAAAGACGTGCGGAACAGAATTTTCAGACATTATCAAGGTTTTCACGCTCGTTTCTGTAGCATCCCTTGCAGTTTCCCGCCTTCAGGCTATTATAGCGACTTTTCTGCTTCGTCGCATGAAAGATTCGATGTTAGACGGAAAACGCCTCATAGAGTTGCCAGACAAGACCGTTTCGCTAATCCAGCTCGAGTTCTCCGAAGAAGAACGGGAGATCTATAGCATGGTATCAATCACTGTCTTGTCATCCACCAATTATTTGGCTGATATGGAGTAGGTTGAAGCCGGGGCCCAGGCTAACTTCAATCGCTACCTCAAGGAAGGAACAGTATTGAAGTCAGTTACTACTATTTCCTTTATCCATGATAATTTTTCACATACTTTTTGTAGGAACTACTCCCAAGTACTTGTTCTTTTGCTGCGTTTACGCCAGGTCTGCTCCCACCCTTCGCTTATCCAAGAGGGCGCCGTCCCTTTCCTTTACGTCGACGAAGCTGGTTCTGACGCTGCCGCATTGAATACAAGCGGTGAATTGGCTCGTGCACAAAGACTTGTTTCCGCAGTATTCGTCGCAAAGATGAAGGCTAGATTCAAGGATACAGCTCTTCAAAGACTTAAGGCGGAGAAAGAGGTTCTTGCATTGTTTGGCCGCTACGGTGGCTTTTCTAACTATCACCATTCAGTCCATAGATGCAGGTGTAGAAGATGAAGAGTGTCCCATTTGTTTTGACGCCTTCACAGATGCTGTTGTGACGCCATGTACTCACGTTTTCTGTCGTGATTGTCTCGGTAATGTGCTCCCACTATCCAGAGCTTATCTGTTTTCTTATTAGAACCCGTCAGTCGATGTCCTCAATACTCCTTCAGTAGTTCTGCCTGATGAGCCAACGAAATACAAACCAAACGAGCGTCCATGTACGGAAATCCAACTTCCAAGATAACCTCATCTTATACTTTTATAGGTCCTGCATGCCGTAGTGCAATTTCTACCGATAGATTATTTGCTCGTTCTGCGTTTCTTCCATCAGATGCGGAGTTACTTTCAGGAGAAGGCCCCCCCCATATAGAGATGGACGACGATCCTATCCTTCCTAACGATCATAAAGGTAAAGGTAAAGCAAGGAGCAACACTTTCTCCGAACACGAATCATCTGATATCGACGACGAGAACGCCGTGAGTGACTTCATCGTCGAGGACGATTATGAGGATGGACTACGTAATATCAAGAAACAACCAAACAATGGGGGTATAGTAGACTCCGACGACGAAACCCCAGAGGAGCGCGAGGTGCTTTTTGGCAAGAAAATTGGCCAGTCGGCAGAAGTAATTCAGCTCATGCCCAAGTTTCTGCCATCAACTAAGATGAAGGTGTGCCCCACTTATCTCTGCGTCATAAATTACCATTGATTTACTAATCCAACACAGTACATGATGGAGCGCCTTCACCAACTTGTACAGGAGAGCCCTGATGAAAAGGTCGGGCAAAGTATTTATTGGAGAAGCTTCACTGAATTATTTGTTTAAGACCCTGGTGGTTTCTCAGTGGACGGGGTGCCTCTCTTTAGTGTCCGATTATTTGACGGAGAAGGGTGTCATTCACGTCAAGTAATTGTTGCCTGCCAGGTCTTCGCTGCTTTGTCGCCTTACCACCAGGGTTTTACAGATATCAGGGAGATATGAATCGAGTGAAACGTGATCAAGCCGTTCGTGTATTCATGTCCAAAGACAAGGCTCGCGTAATGTTGATGTCATTAAAATGCGGAGGTAGGCAGGCTTTGAAATATACCCTACTTTCATGTGATATACCATCTATGCAGGCGTTGGTCTCAATCTAACTCGCGCTAATAACGTCATATCTCTGGATCTTGGCTGGTCCCAGGCTGTTGAAGCGCAAGGCTTTGATCGGTTTGTCCGATCCTATTTCTACTTTTTGTGTGTTTACGAAAGGCGCGGGGTTTCAGGGTTCATAGACTTGGGCAGACTCGTTCCGTGGTCATCCAAAGGCTTGTTATTTCGAATACAGTTGAAGATAGGATCTTAGCCATGCAAGCACGCAAGGTACAGCCTATATAGTCTGGCTTGACCACTCTTACGACATACTTTTTCAGCAACTGCTCGCTGATGGCAGTTTGGGTGAAGGAGCTGGCAAGAAAATCGGCAGTAAGTGCAGTAATTAATATAAATGCAGCATACGATGATAAACGGCTTTCTTTAAGGGCTATCCGTGAAAGAACTTGGTATGTACCCCTCTCCGTGTACTGCCTCCATACCTCTGATCGCCTGCCGACAGCTAACCTCTTCGGCCTCGACCACCGTGGGCGACTTCTTCAAAACTAGAGAACGGACCACCTACAACGAACACTGATTCATGCTTAATATGTCACATACAATCGTCACCTATAATCATGTTATAACCCTACACTTCTGATATTGCTATACAACTAGGACTAATGATAGTAAATTCGTGTGCGATTATGGTTATATAATGCCCGCGTAAGAGGAACTCAACGTAGTGTGCTTTGGTGCGCTGTAACAAATTCCTCCGTTCATAACTTAACTTCAGCCTTTTCATTTGAATCACGTAGACTCATCGGAAAGTCTTCGGAGGAAACAAAGTTATGGTCATAGATCTCTACGGCGGGAGGTGCGTTATTGTGTGAATCCCAACCCTGTCCAGCTTACAGCCAAAAACACTTAAAAGCTAAGTTACACGATCTACCCTAGTTGGTAACCATCAGTTTCACAAAATGATAACAAAATATGAAACGGCTTACCGCAATATTTTTGCTGTCGTGGTAGTGATGGGTGGACAAGATCAAGAAACAATCAAGAAACATTTGATTAGATCCAATGATACTAATACCTATGCTGCACAAGAATTTCTTCTAAGTGACCATAGCCTTCAAAACGTCCATGGGTGGAGGGGGAGTCAGGACTGGGTGTAGTCCATGATATCGTTTGTAAACGACCTGATCATCGATGACTAGATCAAGACCAGTTAACGCGAGTGCTTTTTGAGTGCGGTATGGGAACACCTGGAACACAGGTCTTGTCTACAAATCGCCACACTGGATCAAATGTGGGGAAGAAGTATTATAGCTGGGAATAAATATCGGACTTGGTACTACTTTGCACCTGTGGCCTTTTTAAGGCTGGTAAGAACTTTGTCTACCTCTTCGATGTACCGATCTGTCAGTTTTTGAAACTTGTGCTAATTTAGAGTTTGAACAGAAATGAACAATTGCACACACCTCCTCCAGCTCAACTGAACGCTTAGCGTACTTGCCACGTTTGAGGCTGGCCTGATGCTGTTTGCGTACTTGCACCCGTATTTCCTCAGCCTTCCGCTGTGCCGAACCATACAATGCGAGCCTAGCTTCGACGGTTGGCCTTGTATCAATCACGTCAGCCATAAAACCAGATGGTTATTTGACAAGTCTACTTTGGCACAGGTATCCGGATAGTACGGTTGTCTTGCCTTTGAGGAACAACACCGGCAATCTTGGATTCGTAGAGGGCATGTTCTACATGTTTGACAGTCTACTGGACACAAGGTGAGCTCAATACGGACTACTTCCGAGTAAGGATAGCATGGTGGAATCAAGAACCTCACATCCTCATCAAACACTGTAACCAGTAATGTTGACCCTTCTCTGACACCTATCGTAGCAAGTTCCTCGAGGCGAACCTCGGCGTCGGCGTTGGGGAGCTTGACTCGAACTGGGGACAGCAGAGCAGGTGTAACACGCCCACTAGCACGGCTCTCAATCATTGCGCATTCCTTCCGATACCATTCAACAGCTGTCTTCATGTTGGACTCAGCTTTTGCATACTCTTCCTGCGCTGCCGCCTCCGTTATAGGTTGCTTGGAGCTTGGAATGAGGGTCGCGGTAGACTTGGCCTGCTTTTTTGTCGACGCGTATGTACGACTTGGAACCAGATTTCGCCGTGGAATAAAACCAAGTGCAGTTGGGGCGCTGAGCCCCACAGTACGCCGTGCTTGGCTGAACAATATAGAACGAAGAAGTGACATAAATTGAGCTGAAACAACTTGTTCGGACTTTGCATTGGGGAAGTGTTTGGCAGGAAGCTCTAATCCAAATCGCCTCGGACACGTTACCTGAAGAGTCCAAACATCCTGATCTTCCCCTCAGAACTTTGTGCGGTGCACTTTGAGTTCGTCGCTATCCGGGTTTACTGTGGTTTGCTGTGTGTCACGGACTTCAAAGCACCCGGGGTGCTAAGTAATGTGCTAGATCACCGCGCACTCACGATACCACACTCCTAAACCATGGAAGCTCCTCCGGACGCCCTGAGCAGGGATTCACCCACAGTTCGAGCCGTCAAAGACATCACCTTTGGCAGCGTACGTCTTGATATCCCAAAATATTCCTGCACTAACAGTGATTAATGCAGATTGCAGGCATGGTGTCAAAGGTCTTTGAACATCCTTTCGATCTCACGAAAGTCCGGCTACAATCACAAGTTCTTGATTCTTCGGCAAGGTTCAGCGGACCTATAGACTGTTTGACAAAAACATGGAAATACGAGGGGATACGTGGACTATACCGTGTCGGTGTACTTTCTCTCTTTTTGAACTACGAATTTCACCTCTCTTGACAGGGCCTTCCAGCACCTATCGTGGGTGCTATGGCCGAAAACGCATCCTTGTTTCTCGTGTATGGAGAGCTACAAAGCGTCATTCGGCGCGTCACAGGCCGACCTTTGTCACTAGAGCCTACATTGCCCCAACTTGCATTGGCTGCTGCAGGTGCAGGAATGTTTACTAGCTTCCTCTTGTACGTCATTTTTAGCATGGCTTTATCCCATTTGAAATCGTGTGAAGGACGCCTATCGAACTTGTGAAGTGCAAGATGCAGGTTCAGATGCTCGTAACGCCTGCCGCGGCAACCCGTAACTTACCTGGTCCCATAACTGTCCTCATGTCAGTGATCCGAAGTACGGGACTACGGGGACTTTGGTTAGGTCACACTGGCACGCTTATCCGTGAGACCGGTGGGACCGCTGCCTGGTTCTCAACCAAAGAATTTGTAGGACGGCTCCTCATTGCGCATAGGCGGAAGAACAGGGAGGGAGACTCCGTCCCCATTAATCCACTGAACCCATCTGGTGCCGTCCAACTTCGCCCTTGGGAATCTGCTTTATCGGGGGCTTGCGCCGGAGCAGCGTTCAACCTTGCCCTCTTCCCAGCTGATACTGTGAAAAGTGCGATGCAAACGGAAGAGGAGCTCCGGCCGACGACAGCTGTCACAGGAGGGAGGGCTATACCCAAGCCAACATTTTTTGGAACGGCGAATGCGATGTACCGGGCTCAAGGTATACGGGGGTTATATGCTGGATGTGGCATAACGGTTGCACGGTCAATACCAAGCAGTGCCATCATTTTTTTGATTTACGACGGGCTAAGTAAACGCTATGCATAGACTAGCGTATCTTGGGATGGTTGCATACTAAATATAGTTTTAGATATAGATTTGGGAACGAAGACGAAAGATTTAGAGCCTTAAAGCTTACATAAAGTTTCCTTCCTTGCTTCCATTGTGAAAGACCTCCCAAAAACAAAAATGCCATGTACAGACTAGATGCCGATATTTCCAATATTTGGTTACAGTAATCTACTTTGGTGCGAGATCTCAATTCTGGTTGTACAAAGAATCTGGAGTATTCTTGACGATATTTATAGTTCCACACTTTCACTTGTTTTTTTTTGCTAGTTTTTCAAACACTCAACAAGGAGCATACTCCAAGTGTAATCTCCCCCACTATGGCTTTTATACAGCGGCATAAACTCTCATGAAATCGAGGATCCAACCTTTTACATCGATCACAATGGCGTTCGACACCATACTACCTCCCCACCGGATGCGAACAAAGGACTCCGCCTGCTTCGCCTCCTGATACATGCGAGGCTACTATCAAATGTCCCGGAGGACCCCCGACGAATATCTAATCAAGATCAAGCTAGATCCCATTCACCGTTCAGTCCTATGTAACCTGTACTTTTCTGCAAGGGCCTGTAGCTCATCGAGTTCGTACCTTCTTACAATGCGCCTTCTATTTGCTGCACTCCCCATCGCTCTCTTCAGTCTTCGTGGTGTTCGTAGCCACGTCGTGTACAACTCAGAGCCACTCAAGAGGGTTCACGCCGATGATACTGAGTGGAGCTACATCGGTAGCAGTGGGCCATTGGGCTGGACTACGAAAACCGCAAACCCTCTTTGCGCCACTGGCAAAAATCAGTCACCCATCAACCTCGACTCGACTACCTTGCCGTCGGGGCAGACACTGAAAATGGAGATACAGATGCCACCTCAGTGGTGTTTGAGAATGTGCATCACACTGTACAATTTACCCCACCAGGAGGCACGTTGACATACGGGACGGATGGTTACAAATTATCCCAAATCCATTTTCATACACCTTCAGAACATCTGATCAACTCTGAATACTATCCACTCGAGATGCATATGGTGCACGTAGCCGATGCAGGTAGGTCTAGTTTCTCACCAATATTCTATTTCATCAGTCAAACTCACTGTTATAATGAAGATCCCAAGAAGATACTGGTATTGGGTGTCCCCTTCGAGCTATCAGAGGACCCTGCCATTACTACCAACCTGCTGACTTCGCTTGCGGGGTATGTTGGCCAGATTACCACTCCAGGAAGTACAGTTACCACAGATCCGGTTAAGAAGCTGCCTTTTGACGCCATCGTCAAACATCTTACGGCTGGAAAGTCTCTTTTAGAGTACTCGGGTTCTTTCACGACGCCTCCTTGTACAGAGGGTGTTACTTGGCTTGTTGCGGCTAAGACTCTACCAGTCAATGCGCACGATCTGTTGGCATTCAAGAAAGTCTTGAAGTTCAATGCGAGATACACACAGAATGCTCCCAACTCCGACAATCTCATCACGCTTGCAGTGAGAAACTACCCTTCGAATACTGCACCTTGATCTATGAATTGATTTTCCTGCTTGTAAGTACTTCGTTTTATGAATCTATCTATTTTTCGAGCCCTCAAACTAGTATCGATAGGTTTTTTTCCTGCTCACAAGTATTCTGTGTGGATATTTTGAAACTTTCTCTGGCTGGAGATGACGAAGGTAGTGAAGAGAGTACTGGGTAGTTGTATTTCATGGAAAGGTTTCTTACTGTGGAACATTGGTTTGTACAAACATAACTCTGTCTCGGTCTATAGTTCAAGCCTGTGGTACCTTGGCTACTGTGACGAGCGATTTGAACGTGTTTAGGAAACTCTGAGATGAAGTTAGGCTGATCTGACAAGAGATGACAAACCTGGAGCATGAACCTGTTCGATATCCGACTGTCGACGTTAATGTGACTCAGCTCTCATTGTGAGGTTCTCCTATGTGTCTAGCCCTCATCAGTACTCAGATACTCTAGATCTAGATATCGCAATGCAATGGACAAGTCCAAGCCATCGGAAGAAATCACGATTTAGTAGCCTAAATTGACATCTTGGGAAGTCACCAGTTCACTAGAGTTCACTATCAAGTGTCAAGGAACTTTGCACAGTGGTTCTTGATCTTTAGATATTCCTTTCGTGGGTTGTACAGACAAGTCCTCAGTATTTTTTTCACGCTCGGTCGATACCCAAGCCACTCAAGCTCATGAAAAGAGTGCAGGACTTTACGTTATACCCCATCGTCGTTGTGACATTCGCGATGCACTAACACGCTGTTAACCTGACTGCCAACAAACCTCAGTTGGCACAACTTCTTATTACACTGGGTAACTGCGTTCTGATAGTCTCCCGCGCCTTCGAATACCCAATCATCGACACAGACTTCGAGAGAACAATAGAGAGGGTGCTCACAGTATACCTGCTGACGCAGGCCAAGAAGCACTGCGATACACTGACGTATAGCATAATTCGACTTCCCGTTCATCATTCTCTGCCCTATATAAACCTGCGATGCAGAGGTTCGAATTCAAATTGCTCCCACTCGCATAGGATCTGCACGAATGTACACTGCAACCATCACGATCCTTCTTCTGGCTTCCTCCCAGTCTGTTGCTCCACAACGTGTCGATACCCCACAGCAGCCACTGGCGTTGCACCCCGCCAACGTGACACGCTCTCTAGCAAGTCCCGCTTTTGGTTACACTGGGGTCAGGGGCCCACTCGGCTGGGCTGGACTCAGTTCGGAGAACTTCCTCTGTTCCAATGGCTCTTCACAGTCACCCATCAATCTAAACGGCTCCATTGGATCATCAGAAGTCAATCCACGAGTCTGGATTCCTGACGGTTATGGCGACTTTAAGAATTTGGGAACGACGGTTGAAGTTCCTGCAGTTGGCACGACGATTTTCATGAGCAAGGTCTACCAGCTTCAGCAACTCCATTTTCACACACCTGCTGAACACCGCATTAATGAAGAGTTTTTCCCTCTCGAAATACACCTTGTACACCAGGCCGCAGGTGAGCAGGATCGTTTCTTGTGCACCATCACCAATGGTAAACTTTTAACTTTCCCAGACGGAGCAAAGCTCGTCCTAGGTGCCGTTTTCGAAATAACAACGAACGGAGCTACAACAGAGCTAGTCAGTACCCTCGCCAGACAGATACATCAAATCGCCAACCCTGGATCTGTGACGAGAGTTAACAACCTCAGAGCCGGTCAAATCATCGACCTTTTCCAGAACCACCGTTTATATCAGTATTCCGGCTCCCTGACTACGCCTCCTTGCACCGAAGCTGTCATCTGGCTCGTCGCTCAGACTCTACTCCCTTTGGACGTGGGCAGCTACCTTGCTTTCAAGAGGGTGGTTAAATTCAACGCAAGATACACACAGAATACTCCGGGAATGGACAACTTGATTGAAGTTGCGGTGTCACAGTCCTGCCATTAAACGATCCGTGAATAGCCCCTGGTTCGTGTTTTTCTCCTTGGAATAGAATTCGCATGCTGATGAACGATATCTGAAGCTGGAAACATGGGGGTGACAATTTGGAACTAGAGAAGCGATTTCTCGTGTTTTTGGCAAGATGAAAGGAAAGGGGTTTTGTGTAGGTGTAGCATTTTAGCTTCGCTACACCGGTTCAATTTGAAGAGGTGACCATTATAGCCATTGTAACGTAGAGGAGACTGGCCCGTGGTATTGCGGTAGTTTTCATTGTCAACACCTCGTGAGCCAAGGGCAAAACACGCACCCATCCTCGCCGGCAGTGTTGTCATGACCCAGGGTGAGAATCGTTAAGGCAAGAGACGCACCAAGAATTCCTACGTGAACAATTGTTTTATAGAATCCATCATGAGCCCAAGAGGGATCGCGCACCGCCAGTATGTTCAATTGGATAGAAAGTAATGTGGCATGAAATATATGATTCTTAGGATGTGTACATGAATCAGCAGCGAGGACATTGCAAAGCAAGGGCAAAACGTTCGATGGGCCCTTATCTTAATCTAATCTAGTCTATATTGACGGCCCGAAGCCGAACTGACCCCGTCAGATCAGGTCAGGCAAGGTCGGTTGCTTCGACCTGACCCTTCTGACCCGACCTTTCTGACCCGGGGTCAGTTCAGCTTGTACAACACTGCATCCTCGAGACATGCATAGAAATGGAATATATACCTTAGTCATCATACTGCGACAAGCACGTTCAACAACCAGACTCGGACGCTGATTGGTATTTATATCTACGATACCGTTTGTTCCGTGCGTTGCGTTCACTATTTGTGAAAAACTGATCACGATTCTCTGAGACCCCTTGAATTAAGGTCAAGAGGATTGAAACCGGCTCGGAAGTTTATCATGATGTGTTCTGGACGGCGGGTGTATAGAAATTAGGATGTAGACGTCGACGCAGTACCACAGCAGCTTCAGTTGTGGAGACACTAGCCCCTAGAAGAAATGCGGGGGCACATTTGCGTTTTTTTGTTATCACTCCAAGGTATACAGTTTAATGGGTTTTCCAGAGGCATGCAACGGTTGAGCATTCTTCTGTGATCCCAACTGTCTGAAGGATGGGTGAAAAGGGTACAAACGGATGCACGAGTGTGGGAAGGAAACATAGTCCAAATGTATAATAAGCTGTAGAATGACACTGAAGGAGACTATACAACCGTTGGGGAGAAAGAAACCTAGAACGACCGTAATGAAATCTGAGGTTTGGCAGTATTTTGCGTGGGCGTTGATCCTACACTACCAACGGCACGTCTGATGGCCTGTTCCAGCAGTTCTCGTGTGCCGTTGTCGAGCCTCGCAGCAGCGTCTTTGAACGCTGCTGGTGATGATGTTGCGTAGAGTAACAACTGAGATATCGTCTGGGAGGTCACAGGAGACGTCGGTGACTGTGTATTGGACAAAAGCATGGCGATAGTGGGGAGTAATACAGCCAGCAAACGGACACCTTAACAAAAATATTACTAATGGTATATTGAAAGCCTTGTACGGACTTACGGTGGTCCTCGGCGGTGGATGCGAAAAACGTGGAGAACGCCTTCCAAACTTCACCAATTGCTGCTACTTGAGGCTCAGTAATTGAGTCGTCGTGTACCGAAGGGGATATCTTGGCGACATATTCAATTAAGCTAGGAATCAGGAGCCGCAAACAGTGATGGAGCATAGCATTCCCAGCAGTTGAAGCTACTATAAGTGTTTTGGCACAATGAGCAGCCGTGAGGGACAACTGAAAGTGCATGTGAGCTACTTCAGTTATATGAATGGAACAAGGGGAATAACTTACTTCGCTTTGCTCCAAAAGTTTTTGAGAGATCAAGAAACAACAATGTTCAATGACTGCCTGAGAAACTTTCACTGAAGGAGGGATAACAGTCAGGATAAGGACTCCAGCAAGCATGTTGTTCTTAATCTTTTTGGTGGAAATTAGACCGTGGCGACCACTCACCAACCATTAACAGTTAGAATCGATCTATGCATTGATAACAAACAAACAAACCTCATGGCATCGATGTTCAATAAACACGAAGAAAGTAAACCATGTACCAAGCGGTCATATAGTTCGCGATTGCCTGACCCCGCATTTGGCGGAAGGTCGAGTAGCATCATTCTCAACGCAGGGAGTGTTGGGCCAACAAGGTCGATCTCCGACGACTCATCCTTCAGAAGCTCTTCACGGATTTAGTTGTGGAATGTGACGAAGACAGTCAAATGACTTACCGCTATATAGAAGAATCGCCACAGCTCGAACATCCTCTCGTTTTGAGGAAGTTATTGAAATACCTATAGCATAAAATGCAGAGAAAGCTGTGGTGATCATTTTTATACGATCGGAGGTTTCACTATCTGTTTATTAATGAGTGGGTAACATATCATGGAAAAAATCAAATACGAACGGATGTTTTGGCCCCGGGAGACTGTAGAATGCCGAAGTATATATGCACATATTCTAAGACAATGTGCCCTGGCAGAAGTAGAAGAGAGTTCATCCCCAGACCTATCAGGCCCTTGTAAGGATTATCTTACAGTAATGGATGGCCTAACGTACGGTGTTTGGTGCTCCTGAGCAGAAGCAAAAGAACAAAGCATCTCAACCAGATGGACTTGTACGTTAGCAGGCTCTGTCATAGCTATCCGGTAGCAAAGGCTAATGAACTCCTCGAAGATTGTAGGCTCCTTGATAGCATTTCCAGAATATTCCGGTCGTACCAAGCATTTCAGGGCTTGCAAGGACGACAACACGAGTGTCTGGCGTGCTAACGAAGTAGAAGTCGAATCAGCGGAAGCGGTCACTAACGCCTCATAGACAAGGCCGAAAATAATGTGGAAGAAGACGGTCGGCTCCTCGCGTTTTACGCCGTTCACATGCTTCGCTTCAGGGTCGAACTCTTGGCCGTCCATTGCAGTTAAGATATACGGATCACCACTGTCCATGACCGATGCAACGGCCTGAAGGATGATGGACCAAGATTTCGCATAGTACTTAGGATCGGTTGAGTTTTGTTTTAGGACGGTGGACTTTGGTACATGGCGGCTGACTTACTGGTAGTAGAACCTCCTTCCCCAGGCTCGAGTAGGATGAGTCAAGGGCAACAGTCGAGGTGTCGTTTAGGAACTCAGAATCTATTCTGATACTTGCATAGTCTCGTAAAGCGGCGATCCACAGGGAGGCGAGCGTGGCTGAATGGGGTTTTACAACATTCTCTAGATATTTTTGTTTTGATGATGCTACCTGAAGTTGTGCCCATGCCGACAAGGTCGATATTCTTAACATTGCTGACGCATTAGGGCTGAGCTCTCCAGTTTCTCCAAGTGACAGCATGCCGGAATCTGCAAGGCGCTGGTGAGTAGTTAAACAAAATGCTACTTAATGGAAAATTTTGTACCTTTTGACTGCTGAAGCGCACTTGTCAGCAATTTCAAGATACGTCCCATCCTTGTCACGTCCTTCACAACACCACAGCCGACAAAAATGGCGCAAGCATGAACAGCTGAAGCTAATATTTCTGGAGTGGAGTCTGAGGAAAACGCGGGTGTTAGAGCGGCTGTTATGGGTGCTTGATGTTGTTCTAGAAGAAGTGCATCTGGATAGGCTGGATCTGGTGTAGTGGCAAATATCTAAACAATCCCTGGTCAGGATGAGAAAGGTTAAAGGGAAGAAAACCTATACCTCAATAACATCACGCAGAACAACGAGACCCTCCATGCGAATTTCAGTGACATATGCGGTCGACGCTGTAAAGGCCATCCTAATAAGATCGGGTACTCGAGACACAAGGAGACTTTTCGTAGGGAGGCCTAAGGTTCGAGCGTAAGCAGTATCAAGGTGTTCCCGTCGGCCACTTTTAGCAACAATTGTAGATATATGGTGTAAGCACTGCAGAGCAAACAATTGCGTTCTCCACCGTGAAGTGGGATGAGAACGGCTCGCAGCTCCATCATGTGACATAGCAAAGTTCAGCGACTCCCCCTCATCATCCCGTAGGCCTTGCCGGCTGGCAGCATCTGCAACTTGTTGTGAGGCAGTGGTACGAGACATGATGCGTTGACATAGATCAATCCAAGCGGACGGATTGTGGACTACCGTTTGTTCTAACCAGCTGGAAATGACGTTCCGTACGCCCTGAACGGAGGAATCGTCATCTAACATACCGAAAAGGTCCTCAACTAGCTGATCACCTCCCAACTTTGACATTGAGAGAGCATCTTTCTGTACAAGCTGGTACAAAGCATTGATTGAAGCGAGCTTGAGAGGTCGTCGGGAGGAAGAAAGATGAGATCTGAACTGGTTGACCAGATCTGGAACGTTGACATGCTCAGGGGCAAACATGAGGAAATGTTGGATACACTTGATCGCCTCGACACAGATACCTTCATCGTCTTCAACTGAAAATTCGTGTACGAGGTTTAGGACCAGTGTCCTGGTCCGAGGAGACTCCTGAATATCAGGACCCAGTACAGCGATCACTGCATCAATAATTTGGCAGACCACTGGATAAGCAGGATTGTCGCCACTCAGATTGGCGTTCAAGAGAGTCCCGCCTTCACACTCATGCGACTCCATGAGGTACACTTTTAGCAGCATGCCAAGAGTGCTGGGTACGAATGGCGCATATGCCAAACTGGCAGCAGTTATAACGCGAGCGAGTGCATTGAGAGCCCAGAAATGTACTACAGGATGGGGGTCATTGCTAAGCGACATAAGAACGTTGACGGTCGTCTTGAGCAGGGGGCCAGCAGCCAGGCCACCTACATGGCTGTAAATCGCGCCGAAAGCCAACGCACATCCGGCGCGGCCGTGAGGATCGCGATTGCTCACAACCCGGTCGACAAGATCCTTGACCTGGCTTGTGAGGAAGTTTGTACCAGAAAGGCTTGCTAAACGGCCGATGGCTTCGCTGCTGGCCGTTCGCAAAACCATATCCCCATCCACCAGCATCTCATGGAGGAAAGGGGAGAGAAGTGAAGAGACCTGTGGGTTACCAAATGTTTCCCGAGCTTGTCTGAAATGAGATGTGGTAGCGTGCCGAAGTGCAAGGAGAAGGCCGACGGTGGCATTGATATGCACAGCAGCCTTGCGGCCTGAGTTTTTCTCGAGTTTGGGGGATCGTACAGACTCCAGAAGTTGATTTATGACACGAGTTGTTGATGCGAGATCTTGTAGAGGGAGCAGCTGTGCGAAGAGCTCAATCGCGGTATCCACAACGGATGTCGCAGGCGGAGGAGATTCGATTAAGCGATATTCTGTATTAGAAATTTTAGCTTGACAAAGAGATAGAGGGTCATGTTCGCAGGCACGGAGAACGGGTTTCCGGAGCTAATATGAGCGCTGAGGAGTAATCTGGGGTCTGGGCGATATGAGACATACCAATGCATCGATCAAAACTTCCACAGTATCACGATTGAGGTAGTCCTGCCCCGCCTGTGAGGGGTCGTCGCTAGAAATTATTCCAGAATCTGCAGCTTGGTTAGATGTCACACCGTAAGCGTAGCCGTCAACACTTTGCCAAACAGGTGTGAATGCTCCCGAAGACGAGGCAATGGCAGCCTGCACTGACGAACCTGCATAACCATCAGGGCTAGCGAAGAGCGACACCGCAGACTGCAGAAGGGTCAATTGTGTTGATTCTGTAATGCTTGTAAACCCAAGAGCCGTAAAGCACTGGTAAACGCGGCGACGCAGGAGTGCTTCACTTGCTCTCAAGGTCAAACCTTTCGTAGCCTCTGGTGTTTGAGTTTCTACTGGATCTTCGACATACTGGCTGATGAAGTTATTGGCAAAAGAAAGGGCATTACTCAAAAGAGATGCGATCCTACGGCCGACATCAAGGGTAACCAGAGTGGCAGAGTTATGCTCCAGGAAGCACAAGATGGCGCCAAGCGCACTTTCCCTGACATTAAGAAGAAATGTCCATTCTGCCGTTGACCGTCCCAAAGTCCCGTCCTTGCTCGTTGGTTTGGGAAGTGCATTGCGCCAGAGCACTAGCAATTGTGGTAAGTGAGGGCGTACAAAGTTAGGACCGAGTGCCATGAGAGAGGCAATGGAAGTCCACGCGACTTCCACTTCGACGTTGGCAATTCTGAGATCGTGCTCGCTAGCTCGCTTAAGCAGTGAGATGGCCATGTCAAGCACCTTTGCGCTCACATCATAGGAGACATAGAGAGGCCGTTCTGGTATGACGGATACCAACGAAGCAAGGCCATATGCATGTCCTAATGCCCTAAGATTGATATCCGAGGGGGCAGCGGGGTTGATAATAGATGTAATATCACGTTGAAGCATCTCAGTCACTGTGAGGATGATTTTGGGGAGCCGAAGGGGGGTCGAATAACAAAAGCAACGGAGAGCCCATGCAGCAGTAATTCGAGTAGTGTGGCTTGGATGTGCGAGCAAGGTGACTAAGGGTTCTGCAAGCGCGTCCTATACAGGTATCTCTGATGAAAAATGGTCCTGATACACCTGATAAGAACACTAACCTGAACAGGGGGTGGAGCATTTCCCAGTTGCTGTACCAGACCAGCTACTTCTCGAAGTACAATGACAAGCACCGTAGAGCTCGGGGCTGATTGCCCTGGCATCATCGCAGGCCACCGTTTCAAGTACGCATTTGCCAGTTCCTGAATGGCACTGATTTGAGCCTGCTCGCTGAGCATCCGTACTCCGATCAAATCTCTTAAAAGTATCCCCACCAAGGAGCGCACGAGTATCGTATCGTATCGCGTCCCAGCATTTCGGGGGCTACTCACAATCTCGGCCATGATATGTGCAACGATGGGCGCAAAATTTGTTTCCACAAAACTCGGGCCAAGGCGGGTGAGGAGCGCCGCGTAGAAATCGAAGATGCCGATACGGGTCTTACGAGAGACGTTGGGTTTATTGAAGTGACTGGAGAGGTGGTTGAACATCTCGGTGGGACTAAAGGTGGGCTTCTTCACTTCGGCAGTGGCACTTGCTGCTGATGATAGACCGGCGTCAGTGTCTTCTTGGTCCTTTTTATCCTTCTGTGCGGACTGAGGTATCACCACTGCACGTTCGATTTGAGTTGAAGCCAGCAAATGCCCGACAAGCTGAGACAACGAGTGACGCGTGGATTGGTCCGCATTCTCCAGGCTCTTTACACAGAGGGGTACGATAGTGTCGACGTCGCTCCCTGTTGGAATGCTGCCATCGGGCCCAGAATAGATAACAATTATGACCTAAGCCTGTCAGCTCAACAAAGAATAGAGAGGGTCCCAGGTAGAAAGCCCACATTGGCTGCCTCCCGTTGGACTGGCAAAGATTTATCTGTAAGCGCATTTCTCATCTGCTTCAAGATATCCTTCAACGCCGCATCGGTCACTGCCCGCTTTGCGGTTGTTAGAGCTTTCCTTAGAGAGACCAATGCGTGAAATCGAAGGAGTGGTGGCTGGAATTATATCAGCAAACGCAAATCCCGATATCAATGCACACACTGGGGAGCCCTTAATCGTCTTCAACACGATCGTGTAGATTTCGGCCATGAACGACATGAACTACTTCAACATTAGTATTGAATTCTTTAGAATGTGTACTATATACCTGAGATCCGAAGGCCCCCATTATATCACCGATACATGAGAATGCTGCACTGGTGCAGTTTCAGTGGCCGTAGGAACGAAGACCCAGACAAAGACGTACATTTTGTTACTTTCCTTGTCCACTGCCTTCACATCCCCCACAATCTTCATGAATGATTGCAGAGTGTCAAACAATGTCCTCGTCTCTCCACGGGTATAGAGGGCAACCAAGCATCGACCTACGAGATTCCTCAACGCGCGTCCTGGAGCTGGGTACGGTTCTGGTGCGGCTACGATCTTCACTAACGCGCTCTCCAAAGTGTTTTGCACTTCTTTCAAATGTTGCTTCATAGGGGAGTCAATACTTTCTAAGCTCGTACACGAGATTGAGGGCTTACAGGTGTAACATCCGCCAGTTTCTTCTCCGTAGATGAGAGCCATTGAAATAGGTATACTTCTCCATTTTCTCCCGATATTTCGGACTAGAACGCTGTGAGATACTGCGAAATCGATGGTGCAAATCCTCACCTCCTCAATATCTTCAATCAAAACCGGCTCGCTCGTCATATAACTCAGTCAAGACAGATAATACAAATAAACTTGGATTTCTGTTTATTCCCCTTGCAAAACAGCCCAGCTGGCAGTTGAGAGCTCGAAGATAGAGGATTAGCGAGGGGACTAGAGGATAGTACTTGCTGCTTCAAGTTGTCACGTATGGTATGGTCCGGGTATGGTATGGTTTGTGCACAGAGATAAATAAATAAATCACTGGCAGACCGATCAATGCCCTTTCGCGCGCTACCTCGAAGTTGAAACATTCAACGTTCAACGTTCAATCAACGTTGAACATTCAACGCTCAACGCCCAACGCTCAACGCTTGTCTCTCAGAGGTGGGAACGCCCACCTGTCTCATCAAAACAGTTTATAAAACTTCTACATATAATGTTTGAGATATTTAATTCTTTCCCTAGTGTTTCGGTCCTTCAACTCTCATAGCACCTTCTCAATAAGACCCAAACCCTCTCGCTCAAGTACCTCACGAATGGGATCACAGATCTCCTTACTATAAGGAGCCTGCACACCAGGAGTACTCAGAACACCATCAAGCACGAGCTGAGTTGCGATGCCGGCAGGTAGACCGACAGTCAATGCCATGGCGGAATGGCCCTTGGGACTGCCATAAGCTTCGAGTGTCGAAGTAAGCGTTTGCTACGGTTCAACCCGTCATATACCCGAGGATTTAAAAGATAAAAGAGAAACAACACACCTCAGTGCCATCTGCCCATTGCACAAGGAATTTATGCTGCAGCATAACGAGGTCGCGCTCGCCCTCCTCATACTTCATGAGGATCTCGAGGCGAGCGCACAACGTGTCGAGGAGGTTACGCGCACGAGGGGCGACTTTTTCAGTTTGTGAGAAGAGCCCAATCCAGCGCAGACCGGAGACAATTCGGTTGGCCTCTGCCTCGTTAGGGAAAGAACAGAGCTCTTTAACGCGTGCGACAAGGGTGCTGAGGGAAGCAAGGAGTTAATACATGTCAGTGACTCGGCGTGCTTTGAAGATATACCTTTCTTCAGCATTTGCGGCATCGGTGGCCCGTCGCATAACTTGTGCCCAGCTTAAGCCTTCAACTAACCAATCTTTCTCGGCCTGGTCAAGCCATCCAAGCTTCACAAGTGCGCCGATGAACTGTGGGAAACCTTGGTAGCGCAGGGTGCCACGGACGACGGTCTCAGCCTCTGGAATGTCGTACCATTGGCTATATGGCGTGGAGTCGCGATTCGGGTATGCGACGAACGCAAATGCAGGAGTAATGTAGTATGGTGCGGCGTGTGACATGAGTTCGGAGCCGGGTACAGCAACAATCTTGCCGTCTGCGAGGAAAGAAGCAGAGTTCAGGAGTGCGAGGAGCACGCCGCGAGAGGACCACGAGAACTTGTACCCAAGAGGGTTGTTGGAGCACTCGGGAGCGGGGAGGCCACCACAGTACGAGAGGAACTTCTTAATCTATCCGATCATCTAATCAACATCGGACATTGGGGCAGGAGGCGAAGCTAGGCCACTCACCTTTCCTCCTTTAGCGTGAACTTCGCCGATTGTCTTAACAGCGTACAAGTGGTCGATACCGGGGTCCAGACCGATTTCGTTGAGGACAACAATACCAGCCTCCTTTGCCGCAGCATCAAGCTCGCGCATCGCGGGTGAAACGTAGCTGGTTGTGACAACGTGCGTTTTTCCTTTGATAGCTGCAGAAATAACAGCAGCATGGAAAGTGTAAGGGATGAGGGAAATAACAAGATCATGAGCGGCAACAGCGGCCTCTAGTGCTGCCGTGTCAAGCACGTCCAGGGAGAGTGCAGTGGTGGCAGGAAGTCCGTCTCCTAGAGCTTTCGCGCTCTCAAGAGTACGGCAGGCTATCCGGACAAGTTAGAAATAGGCTATCCAAAGGACACAAGAATATTTACCGATAGTTAATTTGTTGGAAGGCTCGCGCACAATATACTCTGCGCACGGGCGCGCAACAAATCCACTTCCCAACAACAAAATCTTCTTATCAGGCTTCCCCTCATTCTTGGCCTTGATCTCTAACGCAGCGCGGCCGAATTTAGGGAGGATATCGCGACCTTCCTCGAGCAACGCCCTGCCAAACTCAGGCAGTACGAAAGCAGCTTTATGCACCTCTGCATTGTAGTACTTTGTACCAGAGACCTTGCGGAGCGGTGTATGAAGGTTGCGGCCCGGCTCTTTCGAGCACAATACGAAGCCGATCTGGCCGGAAGGGTAGGTCGGGATTGTGGTAAAAGCATACTCTGCGACAGGGAAAAGGCCACGAGTCATGTTTCTCAGTTCCGAGATGAGGGGAAGGTGGAGCCAAAGACACTCTCCCTGAGTAGAGATATGGCCTCCAGGAGCAAGGGCATCATGCATAAGCTGGAAGTACGGCTTCTCGAAGAGGGCGGCGGCGGGGCCAACGGGGTCAGACGAGTCGGTGATGATAGCGTCGTAGGTCGCCGTGTTGTCAGCAAGGAATTTGAACCCATCGCCGATGAATACAGTGACACGAGGGTCGGAAAGGAGTGACGCCATATGGGGAAGATATTGCCTGGACACACGCGGGACAGCCTAATCGCTTATTAAACGCAGAATTGGTGTCAATCTGAGAGAGAATGACCTCGTCAATGTCACAGAGGACAACCTCCTCGACAGTGTCGTGTTTAAGCACCTCGCGGACAACACCACCATCTCCACCGCCAATAACAAGAACCTTCTTAGGGTTTGGGTGGCTTGCAAGAGGAAGGTGGGCAATCATTTCTTGATATCTAGCAAGTATATATATATTATCATCGAGTATCAAATATGATCGGCCGTTGTACTCACGAAAATTCGTCACGCTCAGTGCATTGAATAACACCATCAAGAACGAGTACGTTGCCAAAGGTCTCAGATTCGAAAACAAGAACGTCCTGATAAAGAGATTTCTCGACGTGAAGAATCTTGTTGACCTTGAGAGTCATCGCCTGCCCCTGCCATTGGGAAGAGATTTCGCGGAACCAGCCGTCTGTGGGTACAGTCAACGTCTAAAGTAGTAGAAAAAGGGCTGCATTGCTTACCCACGATGGAAGGGTGTGTAAGGGGTGCCATTTTTCGCCGCAAGAATGTTGCAGTTCAGAATAAAATTTTGAATCGATTAGTGATATCCTATCTAATCATTGTTCAGAAGATTCATCTAATCTTATCTCCACGGTGTGATAGCCACGTGCTACCAAAAACATGATCGGGCATTTACTAGAGTTGGTCGTTCCGCGCAATCATGGCCAGACCCAAGGTTTGTACCAATAATTCCAAACTTCTATTTCTCTTCAACATAGTTCCAGAGAAGAGGAGGCAATAAGAAGGGAAACAACAAACAAAATGAAGATCTTCGCACGGACATTATCGAAAAACCCGACATGGATAACGAACGCTTCAGAACCTACTACAAAGCCCAGAATCTTGTGCCAGAAGAGGAATGGGAAACTTTCTACGATGCTTTGAAGCAGCACTTACCTACTACATTTCGTGTCGCAGGCAGTCGACAGTGAGTTATCTCTCTCGATGGTGGGATCAACTCTCAATGTCATTGTGATGGGCAGGATAGCCAATACGCTGAACCAGACGATAAAGGACGTGCATGTCCCTGTGCTCAGTGACGTTGTCTTCGAAGATCAGAAAATTCCACCCCCTGTTCAGATCCCTTGGTATGTCGGTGTCCGACTCGTCGTCGTTTGTCTCAACTGTACAAACTCAACCTTCTAGGTACCCAGACGGTCTGGCCTGGCACTTCAACGTTCCCAAAAAAATTCTCCGAAAATCACCTGAATTTAAAAAGTTCCATTCTTTCCTTGTTTTTGAAACGGAAGTTGTATGTCCACTTAACGTCTGTCTTGGTATCAGAACTGACCCTGCAGCAGGGAAACATTTCCAGGCAAGAAGCAGTGAGCATGCTTCCCCCCCTTTTCTTAGACGTGGAGCCCCATCACAAGGTGTGTTTCTGCATATGTGCAACCATGAGTCTAACTAAAACATCTGTAGGTCTTGGATATGTGCGCTGCCCCTGGTTCTAAAGTGAGTCTCGTTCCTGCTACTTGTCTCGTTGATGATTCTGGACGACCAGTAGACCGCTCAACTTCTCGAAGCTCTACACGCGAAAGACTCTGTGACTGCTACTTCAATACCGTCTGGACTTCTAATAGCTAACGACAGTGATCACAAACGTACCCACTTGTTGATTCACCAATCGGCTCGCCTACCCAGCCCAGCTCTCATGGTTACCAACCTCGATGCGTCAATATATCCCTCCATGAAAATCGCTGCCGCTCCTGGACCTGATGGGGAGAAGAGAACACGTCAGTTGTTATTTGACCGAATTTTGTGTGACGTCCCGTGTAGTGGAGATGGGACTCTGCGCAAGAATATGGGTATCTGGAAGAGTTGGCAGCCGATGGATGGGAATGGTTTACATGGGTACGTCCTACTATCACACTACGTGAAAATTTGCTCACAAAAGTCTTGTAATAGACTTCAAGTTCGGATTCTCCAGCGTGCAATGAAGCTTTTAAAACTGGATGGCCGCATTGTGTATTCTACGTGTTCGTTGAATCCTATTGAGAATGAGGCCGTACTCGCTGAAGCACTCAAGGCTAATCCGGGTATCTCATGCATTTTATATCGTTCTGACCACGCGCTGATCCTCTTAATGACGGTAATAGACTTCTACCTCGTTGACGTTTCCTCCAAGCATCCCGCCCTTATTCGCCGCCCGGGGCTCACCAACTGGCGTCCCAGTGTTGATCGCTCTATCAATACCAGCTATGCAACTCACGGGGAATTCATGGCCTCTCAAGATGCCAGAGACAACCCGAATACGAAACTCACGGAGGGCCATTGGCCACCCAAGGATGTCGAACAATACGACCTACCAAGGAGGTATGGCTATATAGATCATTAAAGTGTTTTGCTTGCTGACGCTGTACGATGTAGTATGAGAATATACCCCCATCTTCAAGATACGGGCGGCTTTTTCGTGGCAGTGCTGGAAAGAAAGCAGCAAGCTAGAGGCGTGAAGTAGGTCAATCTGTGAACACAAGCCATAGTGCTTACCAACTGGCGTTTACTTTAGGAAGAGAGAGGCCAGTGTGCCAGCTGAGGAGTCTTCGGAATTCAAAAAGCCTCGTTTAGAAACCGGCGATAAGGAATCCTCAATGGCGACTGAAAGTGTAGCTTGTGAAACTGAGATTGTGGATTCTATTACCGAAGACGCTGTTGAGGACAATGCTATTATTGACAATACCGTCACCGGGGGTGACACGGCAGAGATAAAAGGAGCAGAAATGGCGGAGGTGATACCTATTGCAGCCTCTACGAAAGTTAAAGGCAAAGGTTCCAAAAAGGATAAAAAGAACAAAGATGAGAATGGTGGCGGTGGCGGAACTTTCAAAGAGCATCCATATACTTTTTTATCTCCCACTGATCCCATCCTCTTGAATTGCATGTGCGTACTCTTATGGCGATGTTTTCAAGTATTGATCATCAATGGTACTTCAGCGAACGTCTTGCCCTCACATCAGCTTTTCCTTCTTCCAATATTCTCGTACGCAATCCCGAGGGTGACGCCGTGCGCTCCCTTTATTTGGCAAATGACCTTGTCAAATCCGTTATAGAGCATAACAATTACACCCGGATTCGTCTTTCGTCGGCTGGCACTAAGGTTTTCTCTAAACAGGAGGGCGGTAAAGCCGCCGCAAGTACTGGTGGAGAAGCACAATTCCGCGTCCTTGGAGAAGGCCTTCCTGTTGTCCTACCATTCGTGGACCCAGAAACGATAATCACCGCGGACATTGCGACTTTGAAAGTTTTAGTGCGAAGCTATTATCCTTTAGTAAGCTCCTTTGCAGAGCCTTTCAAGAGTATCGTGGATGTGCGACGTGAGTCATTCCCATTTCAAAGATCGTTTCCTGGGTGATCAAATATTTTTCTCTATGCAGCTGTTGGCAGCCATGTCGTGAAATTTCCACCTGGGGAGGCGGAGGGTGCAATGTATGTATCGGGGTTGCGCCTATAAGTAGCTCCACTGATTGAGATGATAGACTCACGCATGATATCGTCCTTCCAATATGGAAATCCAACGTCTCGTTGACACTCATGATGGACAAAAAAGCCAAAAGGTATATTCTACCTTCTATCCAAACTAATATATCTATGCTAATGCAGAACTCAGTGCCTTGAGTTTGCGTCTGTTCGGCGCAGATATCACAACGGCTGGACGTGACGCTTCAGAACGACGAGCAGCAGCCTCAGAATCTGTGACGCCAGCACTTGGTAAAGAGGACAGCGAACCCGAATCCGCAATACAAGTAGTTCAAGAAAATGATCTCCTGGATGCAATGGGCTCTGTAGGGAATGATAGCACAACACAAGTAGACTAGAAGCAAAGTACAATGAAAATGACAGTTGTACAAAGATTAACAAAACACCCGATTAGCGTGTATACGGTAGATACTCAGAGGGAGGTCAAGACGGACTGAAGCCAACGGTTGGTCTCAATGCGAGGCCGGAACTCTTCCATGCATTTCTGCAACTCTTGCAACTGAGCAACTGGATCCTCCTCGGCATCGGCCATAACGATGTCTTCTCCGTCTCCGCCGCCCTGGCCGGATGTTGGGGACGACCACTTGCGAAGGAAGTCTTCCATGATTTGCAGGCCTTCTTCGGTGACCTCTGCAGGGATCGCATCCCCCTGCTCACCTCCCATGTCTGCGGATGTGTGTGAGCTGCCAGGCTGGTCGAGGTGCATATACGGTTCACTTACCAACACTAAAGTCTTCTAGTTCATCGGCTTTGCGTTTAGCAAGCTAAAAAAACAGGGTTAG
>JABCKU010000067.1:0-63406 GCA_018221655.1 Myochromella boudieri | reverse complement strand
CTTGTTTACTATAGAAGACTCTGACATAGGCTTTGTTTGCTATGGACGGTTTGGCTCCAGACCTGAGTTTGCTGATGCTACACATGTAATCCAGTAGAATTGGTACAGTAACCTATATTTTCTCCTGCTATACATTAGATACAGACTTAAAAAGCTCTCTGAGCCAATATGCTAGTGAATAGCAGCTTCAGTGACTTTTATTTATGCCTAAGGTGATCTCAAGGTGGTCTTTTATAATGGAGTGACAGTTGTGACTAATAATATTGCCTTTTGGATGCTATAATACAGTAATATTATTCATTGGCTGGCTGTAACTTCACTATTATAGTACCTAGCAGCCAACCAGTGTATTTGATACTTAAAAGAAAGAGAAACAGAGGTTTAGGGAACTGTTTTGTGAGTGGGTCAACATTTGTGACACATATCATCACATACCGTGACGTCACACTGACACGGCCATCACAGGCATTGCCCACCCCCATTTACATTGAAAATCTGACGCTCTCAGGGGGACGCAGGCATATGTTCTGTTGATGCGGTTCTTATACGTACTTCCTCTGGTAGCTAATATACTCTATACTCGACTAATTATAGAGCATAGATCGGTCGCCGTTACCTTTGTGAGTGCGAATAACAAAATAGATGGTCACCAGTGAACAGCGATGACGGTAAACACATACTGTACTCATACCACTCCTTCTCGTACCCAGACTGCATTTCAGATGTGGACGAAAAAGCCTTCACCGTCACCCTCTTTCTTTTCGATGGTTCCTTTCTTCGCTAGGAAGTCACCCGCTGCCATTCTTATTCTCTCACTAGTTAATGGGAGTCTAAAGGCTTGTACATCCGTGATTCCGGCATCCTTACGGGCGGAACGAAGGGCGTATCTAATCGCAAGGGCAACGCTCACGCCGAGGAACAGCGGGGGCTCACCTGAGAAGGGAGGAAAGGTACGTTCAAAATAGCAAAACAAAATGAGTTCGTGAGATGTGCGGCCTACCGATTCCTTTCGAGGCCTAGTCATTCACTTGTTAATCATATAAAAAACCTGACTACGGCGAAGGTAGTACCTTAATAGTGCCAAGGTTTGGCCACTCGGCGTCCCGAAGAAGGGAGACGTTAAAGACCTGAGGTATATCGGAAAAACCTGGAAGTTTATAGGCGCCTAGAGCATATATGCTCAATTCAACGAACGCGTTCAGGATAATTTGTGCGCGTACCAGGCCCTTGGGTAAATATGGCACCGTTGTGACGAAGCCATAATGATTCTTCTATAGTCGCCCACCCTTGACCCTGGGTGAATGCACCTTCACTGAAAATTGCCGAGACTTTAGCGACAGTCTCGAAAAGTTATCCAATTGCAAGATCTGACATTTGGCCGTAGTCAATGGCAGGATTGAGGGACTTTCCGACATCCATCTAGTCCACGAGCTTCAGCATAGCGTGGCAGCAAGTACCAAAGAAATTACACACGTGGATGTCCACACGCAGAACGGTATGATCTCCGGTAAGGGTATCAACTTCTACCTCTGTTGCTGCCACGCCTTGGGTAAAATACAGGAAAAGATTTTCAGATTTGTTCATGTTGCTATTGGAAGATGATCGTTTCTGGTAAGAAGAGACAAGTAGGGGTAGAGACTTACTTCCACTCGTAGCCAAGTCCCTCAGGTTTATAGTATCCAGTCGCGCTCAAGGAGACCTGGTCAACCCACGCTGCCACCGCCAGCGAAGCCAGAGAGGCGTTGTTACCCAACTTCTGACGATACGGCTCTAATCTCCTATTAAGCTCCACGCATGCATTATGTACTGCAAATCCTTGAAGGTCGCTACCAGAAGATGCAGCTGTTGGTACGGTGTCTATCAAATTCATAAGCCAGGGGCCATATGTAAAATGTTGATATTATGCTTAGACGTACTTGGTACCGTATTAGTAGAAGATTCAGATGTATATACAGCTTCTAAAGGAATGCCGAGTTCTTGTGCCGCTATTTGGCAGCATCTACACTCAGCACCTCAGTTACAACCCTTGACAGAGGTATAACCCGACACGCACTTAGTATAAAGCCCTTGACCCATCTCAGTACCACCGTGGGCAACGAGAACTGAGCCGTCCATGTAAATGTGGACTAACGCGGCGCCCTGGTTCAAGGCTTTAACTCTGGGGATCGCGAATTCAATTCGTTATTCATGTCAAAACAGACAACCTTACCCAAACGCAAGCTAGACAATAAACATAATATATCAACAACAACTACGTTGTGGGAGGGACTTACGCCAAACTTAGTGGGTATCAATACAATGCCACGCTTTCGCCATCTGTGCGCCTTCAAAATTTTAAGTCTCACCTACCAATGACCAGATGACCAGGGAACGCACTGCATTAAACTCGTCAACCTCAATGCGGCGGCGATTATAATCACTAGAGACACGGCAATCTTGTAGAAGGCGAGGAACATGCCAGTCAAGGACCTGTTGGTGGTATGGTGTCTCTTGCCCTTCCTTGTATAAGTTAATCTGTATCAATGTAACAAGTCAGAGAGTGGGGCTACGGACACCAAAGTCAACTGACCTCTCGAATGTGATCGATGTCCATACCAAGGCGGTGAGCTACGACCTCGATGTAATGCTCAGCCACAGCCATCCCCTACAAGTGATTAGCTCAGGGCCGAGAAGCCACAAGGTTGCCTACTTGTGGACCACCAAACCCCCTAAATGCCGTATTCGACACCGTATTGGTTTTGCACGCCCATCCCCTTATGTCAACATTCGGAATATATAGGCAATTCTCGATGTGTACTAGGGCCCGATCTACAACCCCACCGCTGATATCAAGTGAGGATCCTGCATTCGCGTACAGTTTGGCTTCGAGTGTAGTGATCTTGCCATCAGAAGTGAACCCAACTTTCCAGTTGACTAAAAAGGGGTGGCGTTGTCCTGTGGTCTGAATGTCTTCAGAGCGATCGAGCATACAACGGACGGGGCACTTTGTTTTTTTGGCAGCTACAGCAACGATGGCGGACAGCTTTTATCATGTATGGATTAGTCGTAGAACAAAAGCAGTTCTCCGTTTGTATATGCACCTGAGAAGACCGCGTCTCTTTCCCACCAAAACCACCGCCCATCCGTTTCCCCCGCGCGACTATACGGTTTCTGGGAACACCAGTTACCTGTGCAATAGTTCAAACGGATATCTGGGAATGAATGAGTGAGTAGATACCTGAGCCACCCAGCGTTGGGTGTCTGCCAAAGCCTGGGTAGAAGAGAAGATCTCCATCTCTCCACTCTCCAGCTTTGGAACTCTGTTACATGATAAGTAACACATGTCATAAGATGCAACTGCAGAAACTGACACGACACACGCCATAGTTTCGAGGTAGAAGTGCTATTATAAAAATTGGCATGTGACACTAGAAAGGACCGTATGAAAGATGGAGAGCCTACCCACCTCCTGGCCACCTAGCCTCGTTGACCCCTCCTCCTCAAATTCGGAATTTTCCAGAGCTTCTTTTATATCATCTCCTCTTGCAATGCGCGTATGATACTGCTCGAAGAAAGACCCCTTTTCCACCGCTTCTTCAATGGTCAAGATGGGCTTCTCTAGATCCTTATATGTTACCTTCACCAATCTCGCTGCCTTCTGTGCCTGGATTCGCGTTTTTGCCACCACCATACCAATCGGTTGACCCCATGCAGTCACCTCATCTACCGCAAAGAAGAGCTCGTCCAAAGCAACGCTGCCCCAGAAATTCGCTCTAGGGTCAGGAAGGTCCATGTGTGAGACGTAAGTGACAACTCCAGGGAGGGTGAGGGCAGGGGTAGCGTCAACGGACAGGATTTTTGCGTGTGCGCGCGCGGAAAGTACCAGGGCACCGTAAAGCTCGTTTTGGTGGAGGGGAAGGTCATCGGTGTAGACAGCTTCTCCAGTGGCATGCTTGAGGCCAGAGAGGTGAGGTTCTTGTTTACCAACGACCTCTTGGGCGTAAGGGTCCTGCAATCGCAGAAGATGAATTACTGATAAGTCTATCTCTGTATGAAAGACTTACAGAGTTGTCTCGGCGCCCTATGCTCACCTGGCGGTGAATAGAGCCAATTATATCTCCCGGATTTGCAGAAAGAATGGCTTGGTCACCATCCAGCGGGATATTGAGGTCCACGGAAACAGCATTCCAAAACTTGAACAAAAAACTTAGGGCCAAGGTTTTCCTGAACGACGGCATGCCTCCTGGAACGTCGTACGGTAGATCAACTTCAGCCGATAGAACCTCCAGGGCATCTTCGAGGGTCTGGTAGTTGAAGGGCTTGCCTAATGATGACATCCACATTAGAAACGATTTGTTGTAGAATTCCTAAACACTGACCAGTGACGAAAGCTTGTGTTTTAGGAACAGAAATGGTCCACGCAGCCATGCCACCATAGGCGTATCTCGCATGGCTGATTACACCCCGCTCATCTACCCTCATCGCGAAGCAGCTATTCACGATAGCGATGTCGTCATCCCTCCTCTTCGCCTTCCCAATTCATAGTTTAATGTCAGCCGCGAGACAAACTAAATGATTGGACCAAGACATACATACCTGTTTATATGCTTTAATTACTTCCCTTGGTCCACCATCTAGCGGTACCAGGATCTTCTCGATGACCGCCCCACGAGGGAGGCGCGTCTTCCGATACCCCACAAAAAAGTCATCAGCCATTCCTAGTGTCACTGTCTCTCCTTTGCCCTCTAAATCGTGAGTCTTCACACGTGCAATAACCTTGACGCCCAAAGCGACCCAAACTGGATTTAGATCACTGATTGGGGACGCAGTAGCAATATTTCCGGCAACACTTGCAACGTTACGGACTTGGAAGCCCGCAAAATAACGCAACTGAGTGCGGATCGCTTCCAAGGGTCCTTTCGCATAAGTTACATTGGAAGCAGAAAGGAGAGAGATACAAGCGGTTTCCAGTTCAGAAAGTGGAAGGTTGGCACCGAATTCGAGGAATAGTGAAGAAGGGGTAGGAGGGCGGAGGGAATAGAGGGACGGAATGTCGGAGATATAGATACTCAGGGGGTATGATTGGGCTTTAAGCTATGTATTGGTCAGAGAGCACTCAGCAAAGGCTACTCTGCATGTTGCAACACGATAAGCTCACCTTAATCTCGATCTGGATTTCACTGCTGCCTCCAACCAATTTCGCGTCCGGCTGGACTTTGCAGATGTCAACTAACTGCTCGAGTGTCGTTGGGCGTAGCCATATACGCTCTGCGTTTCCAAAAAGCAGCGGCTGGGGTTTGTAGTTGACGAGCGCAGGTGGAAAGATCAGCTCTGTCCCAGGTGTGTATGGACGAAGAGTGAAGCGAGGGAACCATGGGTATTTCTTCTTGCTTGTGGAGGGCGAGGACGACAGTTGGCAACAATCGGCGCGTCCACACCCATTGGGGGATACAAGCTCAGACAACACAATACCAGAATCATTGGCGAGGCTAGTCTTACAGCACGAAGTAACTTCGCCTTCGTCCATGTTGGCCGCAGCATGATTAACTGGCACCACAAAATCTCTATTTTCTTCAACGATCCCGCCCATACTTTGTGTTTTCGCTTTGAGTAGGTATTCACCAACAAAGGTCTTAGCACTATCCAGGACGGTCTTGTAACCTGTACATCTGCAGAGATTGCCGTCAAGTGCTCCATTTAACTCGACATCCTCGACCGTGAGACGGCCAAGTTTGGCTGGATCAGAATATGCTGTACGGAGGAGCGCATACAGGGACATTATTATTCCAGGCTGGATATACATTGTCAGGCACACGATCAGCAATGATCGCAGAGATAAATTGTGATATCTCACAGTACAGAAACCACACTGACTTCCACTCATCTTCCACATCCTCTCCTGCAGCGGGTGAGGGTTCTCAGAGTCACCCAAGCCCTCGACGGTAATGACATGCTTGCCATCAACGCTCACGAGAGGCGCCAAACACGCATTAACAGCGAGATGTTGGAGGACCCCTGTTCTCGGATGTTTGCTTTGTATAACGACAGTACATGCTCCACATCCGCCTTCGCCACAGCCCAGCTTGGTGCCTGTAAACCCGGGGCCTTGAGATCGGATGAAGTCCAGCAGGGTTGCATCTGGATCGACGGTGGACGCGTCGAGTAAGATACGGCTGCCATTGAGATAGAAGAGGATGGTGGAGGATGCTTGGGCTGCGAAAAACGCTGGCGGGTCTGGCATGTTGGTGGTTGAGTGAATAAACAGAAGATCCGACAAGAATCAGTAAGCAGCCATGATCCGTTTGTGTCTGGATAAGGCTGAACATGTGTCGCTGATAAGGAATTAGACGCAAAGTAGTTCTGTTACTGACCGCGGCCACAACGATGCCCATCAACCTAATCAAATCTTGGTTCTCACTATCGCTACCGTCGTCGTCTAATGCCTATGGCCTTGACGAATCTAGATTCAACGACCTCCTGAAGGCAGAATACCCTTCTCTCCATTCATCAGAACTGATTTACCTTGACCATGCTGCCTCACAACCACCACCATTGTCGGCTCTTACTGCCTTCACTGCCGCGATGTGCACCACTTTCTATTCTAATCCCCACTCACATGCTGCAACAGAGCGCGAGATCGATAGGATGCGTAGTCGGGTTATGCGAACACTGTTTGGCCTAGACGAGAGAGAACAGGAGGGGTGGGACTTGGTGTGGACCAGTGGTGCATCAGCTTCTTTGAAGCTCGTAGGCGAGAATTTCGCCTGGATCCCCAATGCGACATATCGGTATACCAAGGACAGCCATACAAGCTTAGTGGGAATACGAGGGTGCGCATTAGCAGCTGGAGCACGAGTGGAAAGTCTTGACCTCGACCAGTTCTTGGCTCTTGAGGAAGAATTCCAAGGCCCAGTCCTGCATGCATACCCTGCTCAATGTAATGTCACTGGAGCTCGACTGGGTATTCATCCTGCCCTTACTTTATCTCGTGCATTTAAATCGAAGGAGAAACACGCTGTACTCATTGATGCGCCAGCATACCTTTCCACCTCGATGTTTGATCTGAGTATTGTGCCCTACGGTGATGCACCCGATTTCGTGGCAGGCTCCTTCTATAAGATTTACGTACGCACTCATATATTCACCGTTTGTGTGTCATGCTTATAGCCAGTCACTACAGGGCCATCCCACAGGTTTGGGATTCCTCCTCGTCAAACGCACTTCCGCCCACTTCCTCACTTCTTCATCACCGTCACCCAAGAACGCATATTTTGGTGGAGGGTCCATAGATGCCATCTCCGTGTCAGCACCATTCTGGGTCTATCCCAGAGGAAGCAAACCTTCTACACCGCATGGGATAGTACACGAAAGATTTGAGCAAGGAACCATCGCGTTCCTAAGCATCGTTGCATTAAGGCATGCAATGGATGCACATGAGAAGTTGTTTTCCCCAAAGTTATCTGATGTTAGGGAGGATCACTTAGCGCCTGAACGTATCCATACAGCCTCGATCCGCGCTGTGAGCTCCCATACTCGGTACATCGTCAATCTCGCCCGTATTTCACTAGAAAATCTCAAGCACTGGGATGGTACGCCCTTGGTACGGATACATAGAGGTGTTGGTAGTGGGAGGTGGGAGGAGGATGGACCAATAATAGCGTTTACGCTCCAGATGCCTCTCTCCTCCTCTTACCCTGTCCCTTCCGACGGTGATGGCTGCAATGGTGAAAAACTTAGTGGGCCGAAACTAATTGGCCACGCACACATAATGAATCTAGCTACGCTCGCCAACATCCAGCTTCGCGTAGGAGGGCTGTGTAATACTGCTACTATTGCGAGAGTTAGTGGCTTGAGCGACGACGAATTGAAGGAGTTGTGGGAGAGGGGCAGAGTTTGTGGGGATGCTCGTCAGTCACTTGATCCGACTCATACTCTATTGTTAACTTTACGTATATTTCAACAGAGGAATTCGGTGGCCCGAACGGAGACAAGCCTTTAGGCCTTGTTAGAATATCATTTGGAGCATGCAGTAGCGAGAGTGATGTGAAGAGGTTTGTGGAGTTCTTGACGAGATATTTCTTGGTCTCAGAGGAGATTGTGGATATGGGAAATGAGATCAGACCCAGCGCAGAGAATAACAAACATGGCAGTGGGGAGGCCGACGGTGTATATCTCTCCAGTCTCGTTCGATGTATGTCTTCTTCACATTCATCGTATAACAATCTAAGAGCTTACTTACCAACAGACCCGATAAAATCATGTGCAGGACAGCGTATCTCTTCTTCCGCATTCACCTCAGCAGGACTCATGTATGACCGCGAGTTTATGCTCATAGACAGTGCAAATGGGAAGCAAATATCACAAAAGCAGTTCCCCAGGATGGTGCTGATCAAGCCAGTTATCGACGAAGGAAATGAGCATGATGTGATGAAGGTAATGGCACCAAGGATGGCTGAATTACTTGTCAAGCTGACAGACAGTGGTGAAGAGAATGACCATAGGCAAAACGAAAGATTGGGGTCGTATCGAGTTTCGGTCGAGGCTGACGAGTGGTTCACTACTTTCTTAGGTGTACCCTGCCAACTGCATCGGTTTTTGCAGCCGACATCTACTTCCAATTTGATATCTTCTGCAGCATCCTCGTGTTCTATGGGTCTTCTCTCACCCATTGCCAAAGCTACAGTGCCAATTTTATTCTCCAACGAGTCACCATTTACCCTCATCTCATCGACATCAGTGGATGCTGTTAACGATTGGGTCAAGGCGGATAATGTAGATACATTCGAAGGGGCAGGACCAGTGCAAGAGTCGTGTTTCCGAGCTAATTTCACCATCGCATCCAATTCTCCTCTTCCAGCCTTCTATGAGGATACGTTGTCGCACATTCTCATAGGGAAACAAATTTTTCAGGTGCTTGCAAGATGTAGAAGGTGTTTGATGATTTGCGTTGACCCTGAAAGAGGTGTGCGTTTAAAGGAGCCGTTTTGCACACTAGCAAAGCATCGGAGAAGTGGGAGACAAAGGGTGGAGTTTGGGATGCACTTGCTATGGAGGAAAGATTTGAGTGGTGGTTTGGGTGGAATGATGCCAAGGGAAGTGAGGATAAGTGTTGGAGATAGGGTAGGGTGGACAGTAGCTGTTGCTTGAACAGCAAACGTATTCAAGCATGTCCCCTGCGTGGCATTTTCAAAGCACAGCACCGTTATGAGGGTACCCAAGGCTGTGATAACGACCAAGTTGTTGTGACAAAACTCATAGATCCTTCCCTCACCGAGCAGAACAATCCTGTTACATATCAGTGAACTATGTACATCCTATCCTGTACCTCTGAAACTGCCCAAAAATCTCTGCTGTCCGATGTAGTTACAGGTTAGACAATATGAAAAGCGCCGAGACACCTAGGATAGCAGCGGAGCCAACGGCAAGTGCTGCAACGGGAACGGGTAGCACTGCCACGAATGATCCATCCCAAGTTGGTGGAAGGGACAAAGCAGTTTGATTCGCAACGAGAGTGTTGTTGGCATCTTTGCAAGCATTCGCATACCCTAGATACGTATCATGATATGTGCCACCATCATGAAAGTGATAGATGTGGACGCACCGACGAGCACTGATGCAGACCCCACTCGGAAATCCATCTTCTTGTTGATCTGAACGAGCTTGGTGAACATGCATTGCTCACAGTTGAGCAGCGAGGATACGGTGTCGGCTTTGCAAAGGCACCCGGCATCATCACCACAAGCTAGGATGGTAGAGTTGGCGGTTGTGCAGGTCGTTGCGCACTGAATTTGACGGATACGTCAGAATCTGTAAATATGGCAACAAGGTGTAATACTCACGGTGGCCTTGACCTCGCTGTCTGGGACAGCAAGAATCTGGGACGTGGTCAAGTTCACATTGCCCGCCGTGATAGTGAAAGCGGCGAACGCTGTCCAGAGATTAACAGGAGCCTTCAGGCAGTTGTGATCCACGCTTACCTCGACTCGCGAGCGCAAAGACCAAGAAAAGAGAGATAAACTTGAACATTTTGGGCAGTAGACGTTGCAGAAAAGTAGGAAATAAAGGAAGGTGGAGTTGAGCTCGGAAGACCTGCCAGAGGCAAATAAATGGACAAGAAGAGTAAAGATGAAAGAGAGTTCTTGACTCCGAGTACGCTTGAATGACGGATGACTGTCGTGGGAAATAATCATTGATCTGGCGCTGATCACGTGTAAGACGCGTAGGTAAACAAGTGGCAACAATGAATGATGCGTGATCATTCCTCGTTTACTCTCTACCATCATGGCTCCCCCCGTATTTACTGGTGCTTTGATGCCCAAGAAGAAAGGCGAGCTGCAAGATATCTCTAGTGCCCTTAGAATCAGCGACCAGGGTACCAAGGATGAACTGCTTAACAGAATCAAAAGACACCTCGAACTTAACCCAGATCTAGAAGAGGATCCGTCGTTTGCTGGTTTGTTTGGAAATCGGCGAAAACGAAGTATTCAGCCGCAGGCTCCTGTCTCCAGGTCAGTGCTACTGCAAACACCATAATACTCTGTTATTTATGTCGAGTTGCCATGCAGCTCGCGCTCTTTCGATAAACCCACTTCTAGGGGTCGTCGCGTGTTAGCCATGGATCCCGTACGCGAATCTACTCCTGTGGGCGATTTGCGAGATGTGTCCATGTTCTTGAAGCAACCTATATCACCTTTCGAATCGACGCCCGATCGTTCGGCTGAACAAGTACTGGCTATTACTCCCAGTAGTCTCCCTCCACTCCCGCCGAGTCCGGCGAAGAGCCTCATAGAGCACCACTTACCCACGTCACAAGACGTGGAAGCACTTGCAGCCAAGATCAAAGAAAACGAGATACTTCAAAATGGCTTGAAGACGCTAGGCCGAATCCACAAGGTGTGCAGCGCGGTCCCGATGTTGATACCTGTTCTGAGACTTTCCTTAGTTCCTCTCCAATTCAACCAATATTTGGGCTCTGTCCTCCAGCGTGGAGATTCTGCTCATCCTCTATAGTGTTGTTCCTTGGAAATCAGCAGAGGTATGTTGTTTAGGGGTAGTATCTCATATGTTAATTCTTACAATCCATCAGTTCCCCTTAATCCAATTGCCCAACACACGGCTCAGCTTCAAATATCCGCCTTTGTCTATCTTCCAGATGGTATCATTTTGGATGGTTCTATGGCATTGGATCTTCCCGGCTGTTGTCATACCTGCCCTTGTTGGGAGCCTCATCTCCTTTACTCCCAAAGCACATCGAGAAATTACTCCTGATATGACGCGCCATCTTCCCCCTTTTGATAACTTGACGGCATCCATTGTTCGGCTTGCTGTACAGGTGGTCTATCCATACAAATCATTGGCAGAAAACATACGTGGGGTGGACGTACTTGGGTATCAATGGCGGGTAGTGGGCGCGTCGGTAGGGCTCGCATTTGCGTTTGCAGAAGCAATCGCTGAGTCCCCCAAGGTGGCGGCGCAAACTTTTGCGACGGAAAGGCGGGTGGAACGTTTATTGGAGAATTCGGCGCACACAGAGAGCCCGTCTGGTCGACGGAGGGCAATAATGCCTAGTGACAGTCAAGAAGGGAGTGAGGTAGATTGAAACCTACATTGGTGTGAAATGATCTATATGTTTATTTGTTTTGTTTTGTGCTTATGCTCTCAAGTTCGCCTGGCCCTGACGTGTATTTTCAGCTCTCATGGTTTAATGCCGTTCTTCCTTCGACTGATACTCCTATTTAAATTTGCGTGTATCGCAATGTACATACTATTTGTACTATTATTCTACTACACAGGCCCGGACCTAGTTGTATTTGTTGAAGTACTAGACGACTTCATGATCAGATCTAATCTTTTATTTGACCACAACAACATTTCTTAACAACTTACCTCGATGACAGACTCGTTGGTGCGGGACACACTCCGCTCAGCGTCCTCGCTGATGGGCCTGCAGCTTTTCTCGCGGCTCTTTACTTTTGCATTAAATCAAGTCATGGTCCGGCTTGCCCCACCGCGCGCCTATGGAACGGCCGCCATCCAATTCGAGCTTCTCCTCAGCACTATCCTCTTCCTTAGTCGCGAAGGCGTACGCAATGCACTGCTACGTGTCAAGATCATCAGCCCGGCAGCGCGCAATGTTTCAGTCCTCCCCATACTCCTCGGTTTCCCCCTCGCACTCGCAACTGCCTATGGTTATGCAAGTTTAGCGGGAGACGAAGTACGAAGTCAGAAGAATTTCATAGCTTCGGTCACGATCTACGTCATTGCAGCACTCTTAGAACTAATGAGTGAGCCAATGCACAACTTGTAAGCCCTAACACAACTGATACTGGTTATAATTGACATATATTTGATTACAGAGCAATGTCCCAGCTTCACACAGGAGTCCGTGTTCGAGCAGAAGGATTAGGGATTACAAGCAAGTCGGTTGTCACTTTTCTCGTTCTTGTGTATGATTACAGAAGCGAGGGAGATGGCGCATTGGCTCTGATTGCGTTCGCGGGTGGCCAGCTAGCTTACGGGGCAGTTGTTCTCGTCACATACGTGGCTGCGTATGGTGCCGGTCATTGGCGGCTTGAACGTTTTCCTTCAGTCGAGTGCGTAGCTAAAAGTCAGATTACTTTATCGGTCCCTACTCATTTGGTTTGTAGACGGAAAACAACACACTATTTTGATCCTGATGTACTTCATCTCTCATTGACGATGACCTCCCAATCAATTGTCAAGCACTTCCTTACGGAAGGTGATAAGTTGATTCTGTCATGGTTCAGCCCTTTACAAGACCAGGCAGGTTACGCCCTGGCTGCTAACTATGGTCAGCCTGCACTAGAATATTTCGAACTTCTTTCTAACGCCCCGAGGCAGGCTCACTCATTGCTCGTATTGTCTTCCAGCCGATTGAAGAGGCCTCTCGTGGTTTCTTTTCGAAAGCACTGGGAGCTCGCTTGGATCGTTCTGGGGGGAGAATTGACAATTCCGCCCTGCGCCAAGCAGCCATAGCTCTAGAGTCGCTCCTTTCGGTTCAAGCTGTCTTTTCTATTATGTTTGTCGTCTTTGGAAGATCCTACCTCTCAATCGCATTACAGATCCTTCTTCCCAAGCAATACCTCTCTACAAGTGCACCGCAGGTCCTCTCGGCATGGATTTGGTATATCCCCGTCCTTGCGTTTAATGGAGGGTTAGAGGCATTTTTATCCAGTGTTGCCAATCCCCGAGATTTAAACAAACAAAGTTGGTGAGTCCTTCCGTCTATTCTGCTACATTCCGAATAATGATGACATGACAATAGGTGGATGGCCCTGTTTTCCATGGCCTATATTGGTGCCGCCGTGTCCTTCTTCAAGCTAGGCTTGGGTGACGCCTCACTCGTATACGCCAACATCTTGAATCTCTCTTTGCGCATTGTGTACACTGCAGTGTTCATCTCCTCTTTCTACACACAATGTGGCGCTCGGCCGCTCTTGCGCTGGCGCTCCGCTTTACCCCCCTTGAATTTTCTATACGCCATCGGTATTTCACATGCGGCGGTCTGGGCAAGCGCAAAAGCTCTGGGAATTCACCCTATGCTGTATGGTAAAGATCAATTAATCATTGCCCGACCAGTACTCTATCATATCGGCACTGGCATTTTTATGGCATTGCTGAGCGTGGCCCAATGGTTTTTACATTCGGGCTTCAAATTGTATATTCCTCACGTAGAGCACCCAAAGTCTCAATGAAACCCAGTTTGGTAGGCAAAGTACATCCGTAATAAAAATATACTATATCCACGTTTCTATGCATGTGCGTTAGCGAAGTTCCCCAGTTCCCCCAAGCCATCTCTCGTAGAAAGCGATTGGGACTCCGTCGCTGTACCCACCCCCATCCAGGTAAGCTGTGTGACCGCGATCAACATATGTGATAAACTCCTTCGGCACCTCATCTGGCCAGTCTGGTGTATCTCCCATCCCTGTGCGTATTGCAGTTGAATAAACCTCTAGGTCTTTCCGCTCACCCATTGTGGTAGGTGCATCGAGAAGTTCTTGACATTGGTCAATGTATCTGTGAAAAGATTTAAAACTTGATTGGTATTACAACTCAAAGAAAGTGTAACGAACCCTTGGTATTCGGCTTCTTCGGCCTCGGAAACTGTAGGGTCCAACAGTTGCTTGGCTATTGCTTCTGTGGAATGTCGATCCAGCTCAGGAACAACTGGGTTGCGCTTCGTGTCGGGTCGGGATACAGGTTTTCCAGGAACTTTCTTCGGTACTGTGCTTGGGTTCGAGGTAATCCACCTACGTACACCCTGTACCACGCTACGAGAATCATGTTAGCTTCATGTTTGGCTGGGGGTGATAGGAACAACGATATCTTCACCTGGGATGCTGGGTACTGTCCCTGCGCCCATGAGCTTCGAAGGGGCTGTGATTCATATCTTTCGCCGTTTTACTACCGTACGCCTGTCAGCTAAATGCTAGTAACCAAAAAAAGCGTTTTTAACACACCCAGGAAGTTTCAGTGTGCTGTTCATCGCGTACGCAAAGTGTTTACCCAGAGATGTGAACAATGACGGCCGGTAGTACTCAACCCAGAAGTCGCCCTTCGCCTTCACAAACTCATTCAAGGCCTTATCGCATTTTTCCAAAGGGTACGCCGGCTCGAGATTCGCTTGGTGGAACCACTGCTGGTACCCGCCCCTCACAGGTGGGTGGGTGATAGTCCGTTCGCCCTGCACACCTAGGAAGAGGTTGATTGCCGTTTGTTTGTCAGCATCTACACAAGGCATAAATTTGACGACGCAAAAGGAACGAAAGGGAGCTCGAACCGAGGAGAGAGTTAGTGTAGAACCGTCTGATGTTCTCGATGATATCCCTCGAGTGACTATTCCAGTGTGGCATGCGTCTGTAAGTCTCTACACGGTTCACCAGGGCACTACCAGTATATTGTAATGCAATAGCTATTGACCATTCAGACTGACATTTGAGCGTAACACATCAGATAGCACTTACTATCGCCATGGTCATGATACATCTCCGTGAGCATGTTCACTGCATCTGAATCAAATGCGAGGTTCGGAGTGTCAACTACACCGAGGGCGTATAACTGATGCCCAAGCGCCCGCTTTCCAAACACGAACTGGGCAGCATTGGTGCGGTCGAGGCAATCGACACAATTTGTACGGCATATTCCGTTCTGTAACAAAATCGTACGACGCCAATTTTCATCCCTAATGACGGCAGTGATATTGCATCTGGATCAGAAAAAATGTAATCCAGAACACTCACTCGAATCCGTCCTGGGAAAACTCACTCTCTCGCAGGAATGTAGCGTTCTTAAGAAAATGGGAATATGGCTCGGAACCTGAGTGAAAGAAGCCTGTCATTTGTATCGACTCTTCCGCAATGTCCTCGAGGTAGCTAATGACATCCTGCGTTTTTCTAAAAAATATTAACCCGCTGTTAAAATGAGTGCATTTTAACTGACTCTTTATATGCTCGTGACATATCCCAGGCGCGGTATACCATTTTCTTTCCTTCAGGGAGAAACTGGTTAAGGTATCGGACACATTGTGTGTACTCATCAAGGAGCTTTGATTCACGTGGCACTGGTTCTCGCCGCTTTATCAGGTTGAGAATCGTGATAGGGGTGCCATAGCGATTGAAGAGGTCGTCAAAATGTCGTGATGCTGCCGTGTAGAAAGGGTCCACAACGCTAACTGACACAGCGTTCGGCTAAGCTACAAGAACGGGGTAACAAAAGGAATCTTACTTTCGATTGGCGGCTTTGGGCTCATGCTTGTAGTTTCTTGAGTCCAGTATATCGGTATGCTACCTCGGTACTACAATCCGTTAGCCTAGAATAATTCCTATGGATAGTGGAGTAGCGGACCTGTACATAACTGGTATAGTTTGGATTTGCACGTCGGTCTGGTTCTGGGTTAGACTCGTCGCGTTGGGCTGGATAGTAGAAGGCAGTGGTCAGGGCTTCAGCTACGATCTGCTCTGTCTCCACTTCATTCGCAACGCTTCCCTTGGGTTGCGGTCGTGTCAGTTCTGAGATGACATACTTAAGTGTAACATACCTCGTCATTAACGCCTCGCTTTAAGTAGCGGGCACCGGCAAAGTGTCGCGATCTTCGAGCAATCAAAGTGACAAACACAACGCGACCCAACACAGTGAGCTCTGTAAAGGTGTTGAGATTTAACAATAAACATGAGACTACCCATACACACTGGCTTGATCAACGTGGCCATGAACTAGGGGTAACAACCATGGCGGGCTCAAACAAGGGGCATCCTCATTTGCGAAGGGTGAGGAGAGAAGGTGAAAATTCCAGGCGTATCGATCATTAAATGGCCATTTGGTATTAGATGCGCGACTTGATCCGGTGAGATTGTATTGCAAGGTGGATGTGAGATCATAAGTATAACTGGAGAGCCATTGTCAATGAAGGATCCTTAGTTACGTCTACTGCAAACCTGAAATAAAAGTTTTTGGACATGTCAACCTGCTTGAATATGTTTATAAGGCGTTGCTCTTCCGTGGGCTTCTCAATCTTGTGGTTGAAGCACACAGGAATGATGTCCGTGTTTTCGCAGTGGTATAAATAGTGTCCTCCCAAAAGCGCAACAACGGTTCTCTTGGATATCAGGATCATATACCAACCAGCAGTGAATCGAATGAAACCTGAGGCAGTCAGTTAAGGTGAGTGCAGAAGTAAATGACTTTACCTGCAATCCCAAAAACGAGTCGTGCTTTGCCCAGACCGCCCGAAGCACGGTTGCCGTCGTCCAGCATCTTCAGCATTGCGCTCATTTGCTTTCCACTGTACTCGGCCTCATCCTCTATGATGATAAGTTCATCCTGTGTTGTGCGGTCGATTTTGATGATACGATGACGTGAGTCGGCCGCATTGGAGGCAATTATATAGAAACGCAAGCGATTCTCATAGAGAATGAACTTGTTGAATGCTGAAGATAGACGAGGGGGCTGTTTTGTTGCTACAGTGTTGACGGGGTCGAGTTTAGCAGTGAGCACTGTAATGTTGGCCTCGTCCAGGTTCATTGAGACCGATTGGACTGAGTCTGAAATGTTAACCTTGTTGTAATTGCTTCCGTAAGTTATCAGATAAGATTGTGCCACGCGACCTGGAAATTTTGACTGTTCGTGACTGGGATCGATAGTGTCCGCGATTTCGCAAGATTAGGGCTCTTACCCTCCTTTCGTTGTGCTCCCGTCCGATACGGACTCGTCCTCTATCTTTCAATCGCTCCCTTCATCCAGCCCCTCCCTGCATGTCACAGACTATAGAGCTTGCCCAGGTCTTGGTTGCCCTCAACTTCAGCACCCCATTACTCATTTCTATATAGACAGGCAAGCGTGACTACTTGCAAGCTCTTGAGGAAAAAATCCAGGCTCGATGGCGTGACGAGCGTCTCTTTGAGGTCAATGCGCCCACAAAGGAGGAACTTGCTGGTCTTACAACCGAACAAATCCGCGAAAAGTACCCTAAATGGTTCGGCAATTTTCCCTTTCCCTATATGAACGGTAGCTTGCACTTGGGCCATGCGTTCACCATCTCCAAGATCGAGTTTGCAGCCGGATACCAACGGATGTTGGGAAAACGTGTTTTGTTCCCTCATGGCTTTCACGTCACTGGGATGCCTATCAAGGTCTGTGCGACGAATGTCCTTCGTGCGCCAACAAATTTGACCGACCGTGTATTCAGGCCTCTGCAGACAAAATAATTCGGGAGATTGGGTTGTTTGGCCCTGACTTCGAACGGTATGAACAAGTGCAGGCGGAGCTTGATGCTGCTGAAGCCGCAAAAGAAGAAGCTGAGGCTGCTGCTGCTGACCCTACACCAGACAAGAGCAAAGCCAAGAAAGGGAAAATCGCTTTGAAGAATACTGGGCTCAATTACCAGTTTCAAATCATGGAATCTATTGATGTACCTCGTGTTGAGATCAAGAAGTTTGCAGACCCATATCATTGGTTGACCGTCTTCCCTCCCATTGCTATCGTGCGTATCTCTTCACTTTTGCTATAGAGATTGCTGATGCACACACCAGGAAGACAACAATGCGTTTGGTTCCAGGGTTGACTGGCGACGTTCCTTCCTTACAACAGATGCCAACCCGTACTATGACGCTTTTGTTCGATGGCAAGTCAACAAACTGCACCAGCTAGGCAAGATCAAATTTGGAGAACGTTACACCATTTATAGCCCCAAGGATGGCCAGCCATGTATGGATCACGATCGGCAAGATGGCGAAGGCTTCGGGCCGCAAGAGTACACTGGAATAAAGATGGAAGTTGTCGAGTGGGCCCCCGCCGCTAAGGAGGCTATTGAAAGCAAAGTTGGCGGGCGTAGAGTCTATCTTGTGGCTGCAACTCTCCGTCCAGAGACCATGTGCGTGTTGTTATCATATCGTTCGCCTATAAAATTATGATGGAGCTCACTCAGGTATGGTCAAACGAACTGCTTCGTTGGTACATCCATCAAATATGGTGTCTTTGCAATCAACGACAAGGAAGCTTTCCTCTGCACATACCGTGCAGCGCGTAATATGGCTTTCCAGGGTACTTCAACGCCTCGCGGCAATGTTGATCAGCTCCTTGAGATCTACGGTAACAAGCTCATTGGCACCAAGATCAAAGCTCCTTTTGCAATCAACCCCGAAGTCTACGTCCTGCCAATGGACAATGTCCTTGCAACCAAGGTTGGTATTTTCTATTTCTATCTCTTCTATTTATTGATGTATGTTTACCTAGGGCACCGGTGTTGTTACCTCTGTACCCTCGGATTCCCCAGATGACTGCCAGACACTGTACGACCTGCGTAAGAAGGCAGCATTTTACAAAATCGATCCTTCATGGGCTGCCATCGATCCCGTTCCTGTCATCTCTACCCCAGCGTACGGAGACCTCTGTGCCCCCGCCCTCCTCGCAACCCTTAAGGTCCAGTCGCAGAAAGACACTAAGCAGCTCACAGAAGCGAAGGAAATAGCTTACAAAGAGGGTTTCTATAACGGTACTCTACTTGTTGGCGAGTTCAAGGGCCAAAGCGTCCAAGATGCGAAGCCTAAAGTGCGAGAGCGCATGATCGAGGCCGAACTGGCCTTTCCATATGCTGAGCCCGAGGGGCTTGTCATCTCAAGGAGTGCAGACGAGTGTGTGGTCGCGTTGATGGACCAGTGGTACCTGGATTATGGAGAAGATGATTGGAGGGGCCAGGTGGAGAAGTGTGTCACCTTTTGCTTCCCCCTCTCCATGTAATACGCTGTACTGAATTGTGCCGTTGCACAGGTTACTGGCAAAGATGAACACGTATACACCCGAGACGCGCCATGCCTTCGAAAAAACCCTTGCATGGCTGAACAAATGGGCATGTGCCCGTACTTACGGCCTTGGCTCCAAGCTTCCTTGGGACCCACACTTCCTCGTCGAGTCTTTGAGTGATTCAACTATCTATATGAGCTATTATACTGTAGCCCAGCTCCTTCATGGTATGCTCCATAATATTTCTTATGTGTTGCAACCTAATCATTATCTCTAGAAAACAGCTTAGACGGATCCAAACCTGGCCCATTGGGAATCACCCCCGACCAGATGACAGACGAAATCTGGGAGTACATTTTCTGTGGTGGCCCCTTCCCCGATCCTTCGCCTCTATTACGTGAGAAGGCCGATGCGCTCAAGCATGAGTATAGCTACTTCTATCCTTTCGATGTCCGATCATCGGCCAAAGATCTAGTACCAAACCACTTGACGTTCTGTCTGTACAACCATGCTGCCATATTTCCTGAAGATAAATTTCCCTTGAGCATGCGTACTAACGGGCATTTAATGCTGAACGGCAAAAAGATGTCCAAGAGCTCAGGAAATTTCCTTACTTTGCGCGAAGGAATTCGTAAATTCGGTGCTGATGCAACGAGATTGTCGTTGGCTGATGCCGGAGACGGCTTGGAGGATGCGAACTTCGAGGAGAAGGCAGCGAATGCGAACATCCTACGGCTCCACACACTACTACAGTGGTGTGAGGTATGTACTCAACCCCTTTCACTTTAGATTACAGCCACTAACGGAATTGAATAAGGACATGGTCAAGGACGAAACGAAACTTCGGCATGGACCCCGCACATACCACGACGATGTGTTCGAGCACGAGGTTAATAATCTTATCAACATTACGAGATGCCATTATGAGGCGTAGGGCTTGCATCATTTAAGGTCGCCAACTGAACCTAACAATATTTTTCCAGGACCAATTACAAGGACGCTGTTAGAGATGGCTTCTACGAGTTCCAAAGCACACGTGACTGGTACCGTGAAGTGACGTCTGACATAGGGATGCATGCAGACCTCGTGAAATACTGGATGCGCAATGCTGCACTCGTTATTACCCCCATCGCCCCCCATTTTGCAGAGTATATTCACTGCACAATTCTCAAGTCCCCGACATCCATTCAACGTGCTTTGTGGCCTACGCCGGAAAGGCCGGTGGACCCTACTATCTTGGAAGCTGCTATTTACATGCGGGACACTGTCAAGACGATTCGCGATGCGGAGGCAGCGTTGTTGAAGATGCTGCAGAAGGTCAAAGGCAAGAAAGGCCCTGGAGGTGCAGCATCCGCTTTCGACCCCAAGAAGCCTAAGAGTGTGCGCATTTATGTAGCAACGTCGTTCCCGGAATGGCAGGATCAGTGTGTGCAGGTGGTCAAGGAGGCATATGATGAGAAGTCGGACAAGGTTGATGACACGAAGGTGAAGGTCCTCCTGACCGAATGTGGACTCATCAAAGACAAACGTGCAATGCCTTTCATTCAAGCGTTCAAGGTACATTTTTTGATCTATCTTTGTTGTATTGAGGCTAATCCACATCATGCTGCAGAAACGCATGACACAGTTCGGCGCCCAAACCGCTTTCCGTCGCGCACTACCCTTCTCTGAGAGACAGGTCCTGGCTGAGATTTTGCCACACCTGACAAAGACCCTAGGCCTTGTAGATGCAGAGGTTCTATCCGTTGACGAAGCAAAACAGAAAGAAGGCGAACCAGGGTATTCGAAGAACATCATTGACACTTCGGAGCCAGGTAACCCCGCATTTGAATATCGCAATGTGTAGAAATCTCGTAAAATTCTGATCTATCAAGAGTGTTCTGTAAGAATAGGAATGGACAATTTGACGCATGCCGATTAGGTAGTTATCACTAGTTTTAAAGGATACATCTAGATACACACACCAAGGAACGGCCTTGGCAGCTTTAAGTCAGGGTCACCATTGTGTTAAAAATGCCTTAGTGGGCATTGCCTGTTTCAAGCGTATATGTGGCGTACTTGAATAAAGATGTAGCTAATATTATCTATAAAAAAGATAGTGATGACCGTGAAATTTTTAATCAGAACGAGATGGCCAGGAATCTCCCCATCGAGGCCGCTGCCTCTGATATCTACTATTTAAGGGTACATTCTATTGGATGGAAGATCACCAGGCCCCAGAATGACGTTGGTTGATGGATCGAATACGTGGAACATGGATGGTAGGGGCACTTTATAGTGGAACTCGCTTCATACCTGAACCACAAAGCCTATGTGAACTTGTATATTACTTATATTATAGAGATGTTGACGATGTCACACTCTTGACAGGAAAACGTGGAGGATCATTCATATGCCATCTACATCACTCTGATAGGTTTAAATATCCGTATGGATCCTGCCAAGAATTAGGCCCGTTTCTTCACTGTTCGCCCTCATTCCTCTGGTAGGCTTGTCTCGTGCACGTTCATTGTTTCGATCCCCGTTCTCTATATCTCCGTTCTTCACGATGTTCTCTATTCTTTCTTTCATCCTTACCTTTTTGCTCGCAAGCCGAGGTACAAGATCCGATCTTATCAAATAGGAGTTGTACTCACTGTGTCTAAGCTGTGGCCTTTAACATCACGGTCAACAACATGAACTTGACTACGACGCAGATGTTGAGCGTCCCCAACAGTGTGGTCAAGACCGCTGTGAGTTATATTCCTCCACCTAAACAATCACAAGGTCTAATGGAAGCCACTTATCCAGTGCTCAACGAACTGTACGACCGCCAGCGCTATGATACAGGCTTGCAATGATAACGCCGCCTGCTTGTGCAATAACAATACCGTTGCTGCTCTGCAGACTTGTGAACAGTGCATGTACAACAAAGTCGTGGAGCTCAACGTACGGATGGATTTCCGGGTAGGTTCTCAACCGGTGTTGAGTGGTACGTGGATTATATTTTAATGCATGAGCTGGTACTAATCAAGGACGCAGCGTATGCCGCATCTTGCAAAGCGGCCAATATCACTATCTTGGCTAGCCTGACATCCTTGCACATTGCGCCTACCTGGGACGGATCGTTCGTCGCTATCCTACCAGTTGGAGGGGCAGCTGTCGCCGTGGCTTTTGCTGGGATCTTTGGGATTTCGGCAATACTGCTGTTGTCGAATATGTGAACGTGGATGGATCGGTCAGGTCGGATACCAAAGTTTTGGGATACCATAGTTTCGGGACTCGGATGTGTAGTCACGTTTTATTCGAAACGCGGGGTCATGTGACAAGAAATTTCTGAATCTGGCACACAAATTGAAATTGTGAAGACTTTGAAGTTTCTTCGTCCTTTCCTCTCTTCACCCTGGCTTTCTTCGCGCAAACTTCATCTTGCATTGTTGCAAAGAATGCAGCGGGGCCTGTCACTAGAGCAAAGAGGGTGGCCAGGTCTCAAACGCGCTCGACTTATCTAGCAATTCGTAGTTTCTTTCTCGCGTCAGCCACTCGTTCAACTCAACCCGAGCGTTCATTATCAACTTCTATTCATAATAACGCCAAAAATGACGCCGAAGTGGAAGCATTGTATACCAGCGCATCTTTTTATCCTGAATCCCATGCACCACCAATACGAAAGATCACAACTCTCACGGCAGCTGAAGAAGAATGGCTGCAGGAGGATCTAGTGCAGTCCACTTCGGATATCACTCCTCATCCTACGGATCCGTGCCAGCAAAAGGAACGGTTTGATTGGCGATTACGCGCCCGTTCTCGGATAAGAAAGCGTCCAGACTTTTCAACCATTCCCAATTCTGAGCCTCACACAAGAAAACAATATATCAAACGGATACAGCCATCTTCGGGAATTGTAGTACAGGGTCAGCCCTTTTATGGTGCTATAAAAAACTACGAAGACCGGTTCGTTGCCCGCCTCTTGCTTAGAGGAAATCCTATCTCAATCCACCTTTTTCTTTTCGCAGATTCCTCAAACTTTTGCTCGCAGAGCAGGAAAAGGCGGAATCTATTTTAAAAGAACGACTCGCGACTTGGACTTTGGACCGGTTGAAAGAGGAGGGCTACTGTCTGACAGACCTCTCTGCCTACTGGCTGCAAGAAAACCAGTTTGGGCGCCCTGTTGCCTCATTCTTGCTGGGCCCTGGCATCGCACTTCCAGACCATAGATTCGAGTACGTGTCGTTGCTTTCGAGTGCGTTGATGGTTTTGTGCTCATTAACATCTTGCCCGTATAGAAACGGAACACAGATTCTGGTATCACGCATCGACCCTTTACTCGATGGAGATGAGGTGGTGAAAGGATCCGTTGTTTCCTCCACCTCCTCCCAAATCAAAGTATCCTTCACAGAAATGTTTGAAATTGATGATGGCAGGTGGCGCGTAGATGTTGGCCACTCTAACATCATTTATGAACGCTTGCGACAGGCAATTGCTCACCTTCATTCTGATCCCGCCCTTCTTGAAGAGAAGAGCGCCACCAATCCTCAGCCCATATTGTACGGCACACACTTGCGTGATGTACTGCTTAGGACGTTTGAACCCTCAGAAGAACCCCATCCACATATAGGCCTACAGGCACCTGATGAGATAGCGTATCCTACACATGAGGAGCTTGAGCACAAAGGGGCAGAAGGATTAGGCAACAATGATGGTGCTTTCAAGGATGACATGAGAATACGGAGCTGGGCAAGGAGGTATGCAGAAGTTGACCCCGTCGTGGTGGAGGGTGATCCCGTCCTTCACGGACTCAATGACACTCAGAGAAGGGCGGTGGCAACGATGATTGGACGAAGAATAAGTCTCATCCAAGGCGTACGTTACTTTGATGGTGTCCTTTGATGGTGTCCCATGAATCCCTAATTGATCTTTTGTGCACCAGCCTCCAGGTACGGGAAAAACAAAAACCATAATTGAAGCTGTCAAGCTACTCAAGGTGCGTTCTTAACACGGGTTTTTGACGTTCCTTATTTCTCTTCAGGTTCATTTCGAAGTGCCACATCCCATACTGGTCTGCACGTACACAAATGTTGCTGTGGACAATCTTGTTGAGGGGCTAGTTGCCTCAGGTGTCAAGGCCTTGCGTGTCGGGTCTGGGACCAATGTACGCTCAACTATCATCCAACACACACTCGACTATCAACTGTCAATCCACCCATTAGCACAACTGCTTCTTCAGATTATCAAGGACGAGGAGAAGCTAAACATTAAACTGGATGACCTCAAGAGCCGCCTCAGGATTACAAAGAAGAAGACAAGCAAAAGAGCATCACAAATAGAAGCAAATATGATGAGGGCGTTATTGGCGATGGAAGTCAACCGTACTACTTTGAGGTCGAAGAAGTATGCAATACGGCAGGAGATGCTTCGGGACGTAACTGAAGCGGCTGACGCAGTGAGTGTCGACTTCAGTCGCTCAACCTCTCATGAGATATTAATCCTTTATGATTCAGATTTGTACAACATGTATAACATCCGCATGTACGGCGCTCAAGGTGACCGACTTCCCAGTGGTATTTTTGGATGAGGCGTCGATGTCAACTGAACCTGCATCACTAATTCCGATCATGAAAGGCGTAAGATTCCGTTTTATTGGCACACTTTGCCTAGACTCACACAACCTAAGTCTCAGCATGTGTCTTTGATAGGCGACCATAAGCAGCTTCCGCCCATTATTACCAGCCCCGAGGCCCAAGCTCTTGGCCTTGGCCTCAGCCTCTTTGAGCGGCTGACCCAAGAAGGAGGTGTGTTACACTCGTCTAAAGTGGCCGCTACTGATCTCACTGACCAAATCATTATGGCTGATCTGTAGTTGTTCCGTCGGTCATGCTCGACACCCAATATCGCATGCACCCTGCCATTTCACTCTTTCCTTCTTCCGAGTTTTACAATCGCGCCATCCAGGATGGTACAGTTGATAAGGATGGTAATGCCCATCCCAGGCTGGCACCTCCGGCTTCGCAACACCTGCAAGTGAACGCAACTGGTAACCGCCCGTCGGTGATTTTTATCGATCACTCTGGGGCTGAGTCTATGAAGGAGCGGAGTCGGGTGAATCTCAATGAAGCATATATTGTTGCTAGCATTGTTGAAGATTTATTTCTTAATAACCCAGTGAGTTTTTTTTTTTTTTTTGATCTGTCTACGCCGCTGACAGAATTTATTTATTGATACCAGCAACTCATGGGTTGCGATATCGGAATAATTGCACCCTATGTAGCACAAATTTCGCTTATGAACCGTCTGTTCAATCGAGATGCCAAGTATCGCCAACGCTTTCGTGAGGTGCTGGGTGACCAACGTGCCATGCAACTTGCGAGTGTCGAGATCAAAACTGTCGATGGGTTTGAGGGACGCGAGAAGGAGGTCATCATCTTCTCGACGGTTCGGAACAATGCTGGTGGGTATATCGGATTCCTTGCAGACCGCCGCCGCCTAAACGTCGGCCTCACCCGCGCTCGGCGGGGTTTGTTCGTTGTGGGTAACTTGACGACTCTGGAAGCAGGGAGGAGATCGACCAAAGAAAAGGAAAAGGAGGCAACAGAGGCAGCGGTTACTGTAAATAAGAAGAAAGGGGAAACAGGGAAAGGGGCAGATTCATGGAGGCGGTATGCCAAGTTCCTGGCGGAGCATGGGCTGGTAGTGAAGTTGGAAGGAGAGACCCTGGGGCAGGCGCTTTATGGAAACCTCAATGCAGCAAGGAAAACGATGAGACTGTGATTTCCGTTGTTGGGTTTTTGCATTCAACTACTTACCCTTCATGAACGGCATATATGGCGATCATCTTATGGCTTTCTGTTACCAGTGCAAGGTTCTTAGATGGAGTAAGAACCTTGCACTATCTAATATTTTTCGGAGACTGCGTAGCACCTGTATTAATATTTAAAGCTTATTACTATATACACATACCCAAATGTACAAAAATGTTTATCACATAGTGGGTTGCGGTTCACTATGCTTTCACACGTTCTGGCTGTTAAGAAGATCTCTTGGCCTAAACAGCAGCTGTGGAAAGTGTTCCACCGACCCTTTCCGTTACCCTTTATTTGTGGCCAAACGGGCATATGTCGAACGAGACAAGCAGTAACTGTCCCTCGATCCACCTGGTCTGCATATCAGGCAATCGTAATCAACACAAATCTCTCCATACTCTCCCATTCGGCGACATTCTCATCCATACAGGCGATCTCGCTAATGCCGGCACAACGGAAGAGCTGCATTCTGTCCTGGCTTGGCTCAATCGTCAGTCGTATGAACACAAGATCTTGGTAATCACGATACTGGCCTTACTAACCTTGAAGAGCGTGATTGTTGCCTCTCAGCCTTTCCTGGACTCACCTAATTGGAAGGTTTGTCTGTGGGCCTGACTGTGTACCGGAGCCCGCGCACACAACGTCAAGGAGCGGGCGTATTCCAGTTTCCACGCCATTAATCGGTTTGGGGCGATGTATTCCCGCAGGCGGAGGTCTTGGTCATACATGAGCCACCGAGGTATAGGGTGAGGCGTTGCTTAAATTATTGTGGGGGCTACGCCCAAGGCTACACTCTTTGGCCATATTCATGCTGCGCAAGATGTGGAATGGATGCAATGGACGTGGGGCAGATGGCATACGAACGCGTATGTGCGAGCGGGTGAAGTAAAATGGTGTGTGTGATGAGGGCGGCAATGGCTGCATGGCTTTGAAAACTGGAGGGGATTTTGATCAACACGACCTCAGCAGGAGAGAAAGGCTGCGGCCATAAATATTCCTATCGAGGACGTGAAGGCGTTCCGACGTTATGCACAGATCTACCGATAACTGTCAAGATATGATGAGCCGTGAGTTGATTTTCTCGCGTCGCAATAAATCGGCATTTCTGAATTTCAAATTCGCTTGAGGTGATATCGTATGTATTACTGTGAGTCATTACTATAGCATCTCATTGACTGTGAGCAGTCATCCCAAAGCTTGTTAGTTTTACTTGACCACGTCAAGAGATGTCGATCAACCCTCGGGCATCGAGCTTCAAGCTTCAAGTTCAAGCTTCAACTAGGACTATTGAATATTTACTAGTAACAGGATCGGGTCGGAGGTCTATAATTAAAATTAAATAATTCCTCCATGTGGAAGAATGCCGGCGGCTGCATCGGGCGGTGGAGCATTTGTTGGCCTGTGAACAAGGTTGAAGGCTGTCGTAGCTGCCTAGGCAGTACTCACAGACTTGGTCGATCCTGCGGTGAATTCCTAGCTAGTTGGAAGGATAAACAACCTTGCCATCAGGCCCACCAAAGGAGAATGTGACGTTACGGAAAATATTTTTAGTTGGAGTTCCCTCGGGAACGGCAGAAAGGTGAAACGAGGTGGCTGACGAGTGTGCCCAGACCAAGGAAAGTGCTGAAACAGTCTGACAAAATTAGGGTGAGAGTCCCCCGATTTACGAATCAGGATGGATGCACGGCCCCGGTAGCTGCAGCAGTCGGTACAGTGCTCGGGCCCGGGAACGAGAAGAGATCTTACGAAGGCGCATTAACGCGATGAGAGATATCAGGATCCACAGTACGCATAACGACAGGCAGCGACAGGCACAAAATGTGTAATTTGGATGGAATAGCGCGCGGCGGACGCTACTATGTATATCCCGATCACTCAGCCCCGATTGCCCAATTCAATTCGTTATGCCTTCAAAAACCGTCGCGAACCCTTTGCCATCCGTTTTTCTGCGCGATTCTCCCTTGCGTCGCTCTCTGCCACTCCCACTCGTCTTCCTGGCCCTCTTCCGCGACGTCCACGTCTCATTAATCACAGAAGCATTGTCATCATAGGCCATTCTTCTTCTTTAACCGTCAAGAACCCATTACGCTTCTCTCTCCTCCTCCTCCTACAATCTCGTTCGTCTTCGATTACAGTCCAGGCGACGATCTCCCATCATTCAATTCTTTTCTTTTCCAACATTCATACCCGCTTCTCCCAGCTCCCTTCAAAAGAACATTCGTCTCGTCCACTCTCCATCCATCCCTAGAGATGAATATTCTTCAGCACCCTACAAAATCCACCTCTCTCGACTCCTGCCAGTCCCAATTCGGCTCGCTGACCATCTCCTCGTACTATCCCGACTCTCAACCCGAAAACTCACCAAAATCTGCCTCTTGCACCCTTGGCGCACCTTTCTCCATGTCGTACACTTATCCGTCCAAGGACATTGACGAGGGGCCAACCATCATCGACACCTTCTCGCCCAAGCCTCTCGTGTATGACCTGTCCCCGACCTCGTCTGCCGACAGCGACCTTGATTCCCCCCAGTATTCGTATTCTCGATACTCTTTCGAAGCCTTTGTCGCTACCCGTTCTCGCGTCGTTCGGGTATGTGGCGTACAATGTGCTGCGTATCGAGTCGTGCCGCTAACACTCTCACGTTGTTGGGCCATTAGCTCTACAACCTGCCACGAGTGGCCGAGTCATATCTATCCGCCGTGTTTCTCCCGCAAAGCGTACGTCCTCGATGCTTTTTCATACCGCCGCAGAGCGTAATATTTACCTGTAGGATCAACGTGGCCAACGGCCGATTCCGATGTCTCTTTGGACGCTACGCGAGCAGTATGATGGGCAAAAGCTAGACAGTATCTGGGCAGTTTTCAAGACGCACGAGGAGGTGAGTTACATGTCGGCCGACGCGTACATATTTCCTTTTATGGCTCGGGACGCGCCGCTGTCACGTGCTACGCGACCCGGAGTTTTCGAGGTTGTGAGTGACGGTCAGGCACGCCCACGCATTTCACGGAAAGTTGGCCATACAGCCACCGTAACCACGACACTTTTCCCTTGTCCATGCAACCCTTCATCGTTTCCCCCTTCTGCTCTTAATAACCTCCATTCCCCAATGATGGGCACCCATCGCGTTATTTATGTCCCATGCATCATTACTAACATTTCACTGCCAGGCCGTTGCTGCTCTCTCGCTTTCCAATCCTCCTATGTCTGTCACCACCGCCTTGGAGAGTGACCTTGAGCCGTTCCACAAGCTCCGGCGTTTTCTTCTGACACCTCCCGTATGTCATTTTTGATCTGACCCTGACGTAAAATAACATTCAAAACTGGTTGGACATTACAGGCACCCTCTTCGCGTCCACCTACAACTCCCTTGCATCCTCAGTTGCGTATCTCAACGTCCCACCTTGATCTTCAGGGGCCTAGAATCACCTTCGATCGAACTACTGGCATGGACTCCCACGATTACACCATATCCAGTAATCCTCCAAACCCAAAAACGAGTTTCAGACTCGGCGATTGGATGTGAGTCTCGTCTTTGCCATCTTGCCCCCAATTTCCGTCAAAGTCGACGGTAGCATCTATTTTTATCCTATGTCTCGTTTCTTCGATCGTGTTCTAGATACTCAATTCAAATTCTCTCCACCAGATGCAGCTCGCCGAAATGTGCCGCACACAACTTTGGGTAAGTGTACAGTCATCCCACGTCTGCACCTTAAGACTCTTGGTGGTTACCTGTTTCATGCGTCCAAGCCATCATGCTGACGGCCTCTTTTCCTTGTATGATCCTTCACAGGCGTAATCTCGCATGCATTGGCTGTGGATGTCCGCGTTCTAGTACAGGCCAGGCATTGGGTGGACCGACACAGGGTCACCAGCAGCCATTACCCAACACTCGCAATCTCTCTTCACCTCGCTTTGCTTCTTTCCCCACTCACTCAAACTCTCTGCCCAACCTTCCAACATCACAGCCTACAGTGCCCCAGCAACCAATCTACAGCTCATACAATCAGCATCAGCCACAGCAATCTCACCAGCAGCACCCGCTGCCCCAGGTACACCATCAACAGCAGCATCATCAACCAGCGTTCACTCATCCGCCAGCGCCCGTGCAGCCGGCCAAGTCGGCTCACCCACTACTGACACCGTCTGGCAGGGCCTTTGCAGTGGGCGGAAGAGTGCAGAACATCTCAAGCGATCCTTTGTCTCCCTGTATCATGTATTGGCCCGATAATGAACCCTTCCCGGAGCAAGGACAGATTCGTCCAGGCGGCCTTGTGGGTGCTCCGGTGGGTAGAATCGTTTCAGTTGGCTGATTGATATTCACTTTCAGTATTCTCAGCAACCTCCCATTCTCAACACTGGTAATAGAGGTCCGATATCTCACGTATGTGGTGATTTTTTGCATATGTTTCAGGGTCTTTGAACTCATGTCAAATCGGACTTTAGCAACCAGGTGATTGGGTTTGTTTAAAATGCAACTATTTGAACTGGAGGCGCCGCAAAGTTTGCCAGACTTGTCTTCCATGTATGCTTCTGCTCCGAGTAACGTTTGCCACCCAACTAACGATCCTCCCACAGATGCCGAGGGCAATGGGGACTCTATCTCCGCCGCTGTACAGGCAGAACGCATCGCCTTGCTAACATCGGTACTGGCTCAGACTCAAGCTCAGGCTCAGGCCACTGCCGCACAAGCGTCGCATTCGGCACCGCGTTCGCATTCGATGACACCGCCCCAGCATAGACGCCCGTTTATTGACGTCTCTCCTTCTCAGACTCAGCTTCAGCCTCTAGCACATGCTCCCGTCCATCGTTCTCACTCTCAGTACGAGCTCGGCGCCCAGTATGGCACTCGTGACAGCAGCCCCATCTATCAGACCTCCGGCAATCGTCAACGCCAGCCATCACCCCTGTATTCCACGGGGCCTAATTTCCACTCACTCCCAGTCCATGCACCTGCGCCGCTACTGCCGTCGTTCCTCCAGGATATTGTCCAGTCACCCGCACTGTCACCGACGTCAACCTCCTCCGCGGATTTGTCCTTTGAGGAATGCGAGGACATACTCATAAATAAGACGTCCTTCCCACGCACCCACAGTGGCGACGACTCCTCTTCTGACTCGTCTTTGGGCAATATCTGGCGCCTCGACGGCGAGGAGAGCAAGTCCCTTTCAGCCTTTGCCCTTCCGAACCGCCAAGACCTCATCGGCAGTGGCAGGAGGAACAGCAAGGAAGGCCTGCGTTTACAGGTTATTACGACGTGATCTGTGTGAGCAGTGTACATTGTTTTCCCGCTTGATTGACGCTGATCCACATTTATTCCCGAAGTTATGAAGTTTTTCTCATTGTCAAATTATATTACGAATGGTTAATGAAGGCTTGCGAGTCACTTGTTCTTGCCACCATCGGTCGGACGGGGCAGCACGCAGCGGATGGCACCACCCACGGATGGGAGGGAGAGGGATATCAGCAGGAACGATTATACTCACCAGCGCATCAGGACGATTGGAGACCTGCTTTTTTGGAAGTTCTTATACTAAATGTGATCGGTAATCTCATAGCAACTTTACGCGTCCTGTTGGCCGATATTGTACCATAGCGGATACACTTTTCTCGAGCTTAGTTGTAGTAAAGTGGATATAAAAACGACCCTGACTTATTTGTAGTAGAGCTAGAATCTTGGAACCATTTTTGGCAATTTTTTGGCATCCACTATTATGAGATCCAGAGTTATTTAGGTCAGAAGATGATGGACGTGAGGAATAAACAAGACCAAAACTCAAGCGCGTCTTTGACGCGAACATCAAGTCTGTGGCTGACTGTTAACGATGTACCTTTGGCTCTAACGCCAATGGATCCGCCATGCATTTCATTTCCTTTACATGGGCTAGCGTCATCTTCTGCACACGAATACTTTTCTCGTATAACTCGCACGCTCAAACCTCCACCCCATGAATCTGACTTACTGAAAGCCATTCGCACCGCGCTCCGAGGGTGTGATACTGAACCAGTTTCGACCATTCAAACGGCGTCATTTTATGATGATGACGACCCATACGGGGAGGATGAGATAACATGGAATGCGCACACGGTGGTACTGAGTCGGGGTGGAGTGATGCGGAAGAGGTGGAACTTTGAGGAGGAGGGCCAGGCGATTCAATGGGCATGCATTGGCTGGCTGGAACAGAACATACCTGCGAATATCAATTCATCCCATACGACTGCTCATTACACGTCGGACTCTGTTCCTCCGCCCAGGAATTCGGGAGAACGACCTACGTTCGGACCTTTCGCGCAGGTTCAACAGAACTCGGTGCCAGACCTTGGAAAGCAGATACGAGTAGCTTCCGTGTTTGTATTTCTCAGGAGTATTGGCAAAATTTTCCTCAAAAATGGCCTTGAGTTTACGTTTGCCCTCCCGTTCATTGTTCGAAAGGCATGGCCCTTGTCACCTCACGGAGTCCTCATCCAACGGGTATTGGAGCCCAGTGAACTCCAAGAAGCTGAGATTACAGGCGACGCCGTTCTTCCCACCATTTTCTCTGTCACGAGCCCCTTCGCTGAGGCTGGGGCCGTTGGGTTGACCACTGGTATTATAGGCGGTATTCGAGACGGCGTTCCATCACTCAAGGATGAAGACGAAAACTCTACTAGGCCACTTAAATCAGTACCCCCCACTGAGATGATAGTGTGGGCATCTCATCGTGGTCGAGCATCGAAAGATGATATCCTTGTCACTGTTGACGTCGAAAAACGTCAGCTATCCATCTGGCGTTATGTGTACATTAAACCAAAGGACACCCCACTGCCATTGGGTCGCGCGCGCGCCGAAAGCAACGCCAAAAAACGAGCTTCGATGGGAGGTTTAGGAAAACGCAGATCATCACTACTCTTTAACGATATGCGACATCCCTTATCTCCTACTGGCCTGCGCTCAAGGGAACATTCGCCAACTCCGGATTTTGGAGGCTTCCCGGAGCTTCCACCGCTTGCTTCATTACCAGGTATGCCACCTGCGCTATCCACAACTACTACTATGGCCTCCCTTGTCACTGGGGGTTCTTCTCAAAGGTCGGTACCCACGAAAGGTCGACGTAATTCTTTGACAAGGAATGATTTGAGCGTTACGATGGATAGGATGGTGCTAGGAGGAAGGTTTGACGGCGATCCTCACCTGATTCCTATAGAACACGGTAGGATGAAGGCAGCGTTTTGGGTGGAAAAACTCTATACACAAGAATTGAGTCCTGACGAGTGAGTTATATTTTACTGTCGATATGTACCCCTGTCTTAGTGAGTTTTTAGCGCTCAATTGTGGCGATCCATCTCCGTGGCTTTGTTTGACGACCGTTGGGATGGCGTTTGCTCGCGTTCTCTCCTCGGTGTTTGCTTGCCCCAATCACAATCAGCTTTACTTTTTACACTTTCTCCAAATGAAGATAATATACTGAAGGCTTTTCCTCTCTCACAAATTCCTGCCATCTCTGTTGCCTCTCTTCGTGCCACTCGGGATAATATATGGGATCTGCTTGTTGTGAAGCCAAATAATCAGTTATCAATCCTGACACATGGCACACACGAAATACCTATCAAGCTGGAACGACTCACCCCTTCATTACCACAAATAGAGGAGGGCTCCTTGATGCAACTCGATACGAGTCATTCTTATATCGGTGTAGACCACGGCCCGGTCGTCGCCGTACAAAGTAGCTTGTCGTCAACCATCATAGTGACCTTCCAAGATGGTCGAAAAGAACGCACAACCATTGACCTAGTCTCTCGAGACCATCTCACTACGGAATGCCTGCAAATGCTTGCTACAACACTCCCAACTGACGTCTTTTTTCGCTTACATCGAACGTACCTGGAGAGATGGTCACTGCGTGACCGTTCCACCTCTGATGGTGTAGAGTTCGAGTGCTTCACCGGAACACTCTTTTCCCTTTTTCATCTCACCCCACAAGCCCCTCCTACTATAACTACCTACTGGGCTATGCTCGGAATCTCTCCGTCTCACAGTCGGTTTAGTGAGGATCCTGTTCTCAAAGAGCTCAATCTACCACCAGCTCCCCCCGCTGTCTGTTCAAGATCAGAACCACACCCACCTCACTATCTATTGGCACCGATTCTTTATGCCTTACACACCCTTGGGGAGAATCTACGACTTATGGTCCATCATTATCAGTCATTGCTAAGGTTGGTTCCTGTCATATGTCAGGTTTCATTGGCCCTACGTCCAGAGTGGGGCGACTACTGGAAGCGACTTTGTCCTGACGTACTTGGAGGTTGGCCAACGCCTTCAACAACTGGTTAGTTATAAGCATCCTCACCATTCATTATCTAACATCAGTTTTTCTGCCAGTTGTCGGACATGTCGACGATCACCTACCTGTATGGCCACCAGACATTTCGGCAATTCTATATGGCCGTATTAGCAACCCTGAATGGCAAGTACCCTGGGATACCCATAATATGGCCACCAGATTTGGCATAAGTCCAGCCTTCGCATATGGCCAGCTTGATCCCCTATCATCCTTGCAGCATCTCACAAATATCTACAAATGTCTCGCAGACAACACAGTAATTGATGCTCAGAAGAGGGCTGAAAACGCAATGTTCACAATGGTCACCGCAGGTCTTGGGTCTGAGTTCTTGAACCGTCTTCCCATTGGCATTGCAGCCCCTCTAAGGGAAGCGGCGAGGACGTGTCAGTTGGCTCCCCCTGGTGACTGGCCGTTAACTGCCTATCGTGTAATTGGGAGAAATGATCTCGCTGCTTCAGCTGATGAAACTCCAGATCTACTCCTAGACGATGGTTACAAGTCTATCAAAGAGTTCATTGTTAGTGAAAAATGATTTTATATTGTTTATTCTCATCATAGCATGCAGAATCCCTCACTGCCTCGTCGAACAATCGGAGAGATCGTAAACGAGGCTCGAGCTTTGGCGTCTGTTAATGGAGAGACGAGTACTGTATCTGGAGTCGAACTGAATTTAAAAGATTTTACGGACATTCGTTTTGGCCAAGATCGTAGATTGGAAGAAGTTGGGCGTATGCTGTGTTCTTCGAAAGTGCCCTCGATCAAGTGGACAGAACGCCCAGAAACAAAGTCAAATTTCTCATTCCAAAGCTTTCACTGTATACTGACATCCGCTTTAGTGAGCATGATCAAACCAAAGAACACCAGAACCTTGTTCTTCGCATTGCAGAGCGCACCCTTGGGTTACCCTTTGGCCGCGCCATGTTCACCTTCGGCTCTATCCCCAACGTCACTCGCGAAGCTTATGTGATACCCAAAGTGGAGTACAGCGTGCGGGTACAGCCACTCAACGTCGTTGTAACTGCGGAGCCTGGTAAAGGGCCTTTGCCAGAGTCTATCGGCTGGGGTGACTTTCATAATGGAGTGGCAGCTGGATTACGCATATCTCCATTTTCTGCTGGCGTCGAGAGCTCATGGATAGCATTCAACAAGCCATCAGATCTGACTCCAGAACATGCGGGTTTTCTGTTTGGGCTAGGCCTCACTGGGCACCTCAAGGAAATGTTAACTTGGCACACCTTTGGCTACCTGACGCCTAAGCACGACTTGACATCTATTGGTGTTCTCCTCGGTCTTTCGGCAGCGAACGTTGGAAGTAGCAATCAGCATGTTACCAAATTGCTAGCCGTTCACACCCCAGCCCTACTTCCTACACCGACAATCGATCTCAATGTTTCTTTACTAACCCAAGCAGCCGGCTTAGCTGGCGTTGGTTTACTCTACCTAGGAACCAAAAATCGGCGCATGGCAGAAGTGTGTCTCAATCAGATTTCCAGAAAGGATCTTGTCCAACCAGACCTCAGCAATGAACACAGGGAGGCGTATACATACTCTGCTGCTCTCGCGTTTGGTATGATTATGCTTGGGAAAGGCTCCACTATTCCAGCAGATATGAGCCTAATCTCACGTTTAAGCATCTTGATCCATGGGGACGTGGGTACATCCACTCGTAGAACTGGGCAACCTCTCTTTGATATTAATCTTACTTCTCCTGCCGCTACTATCGCCCTGGGCCTCATGTATCTGAGAACAGAGCGGAGGGATATCGCCGACATCCTCACCATTCCAGATACAGTCCTGGCCCTCAATCGAATACAACCTAGTTTCCTACTGATCCGTACCATCGCACGGGCGCTAATAATGTGGGACGCTATTACACCCACAGCAGAGTGGGTCGTTGCTCAATTGCCAATTGGAATTCGTGGGGTTATGAAAGCCCATTCTGAGGGTAGAGTCGTCGATGATGCAATCGAGTTGGCCTATTATAATGTATTGGCTGGCTGTTGTTTTGTCGTTGGGGTCAAGTATGCAGGCACAGCACGTGAAGCAGCATACTTGATGATTATCAAGTACTTCGACCTGTTTACGCGCTTGGTTTATTCTAACGGTTCGGTGCCATTCATTTGATTTTGAGCATAGCAGCTTGACTTAAATTTATGGATAGGTGTGGCTTTCGATCATAAAATCAAACGCTCAGCTTATCGAGATGGTTTAAATTTGATTTCCATCTCGTTGAGCATGGTCATGGCCGGAACAGGCGAGATTACATGTTTTCGCCGTCTGCGTTATGCGTACGGAATGAACCAACAAGCCATGTACCATCAGCAGTCAAAGTATGGAGTACATGTGGCGACACATATGTCCATTGGATTGCTTTTTTTGGGCGGCGGGCGATTCACCTTAGGAACATCCGATGCTGCAATTGCTTGTATGGTTGCAGCGTTCTTTCCCCGATTCCACCAAGCGTCATCCGACAATAAAAGTTATCTACAAGCTCTTCGCCATCTTTGGGTGCTAGCCGTGGAACCTCGATGTCTGATAGCTCGTGATGTCGATAGCTCTGAGGTGGTTTACCTTCCAGTGAAAATCACCATGAAAGAGGGGACAGAAGTGGGAACAACTCAACTTATCTCTCCAACACTCATACCCGATCTTGAAAAGCTTATGTCAATACGGGTCGATACCCCTCGTTATTGGCCATTCTATCTGGACACCGAACATCTACCCCGACATCGACAGAGTCTTCTTCGTAGCCAAACATTGTACGTAAAGCGGCGAACTGCTTTCTTGAGTTATACAGAGGATCCCCGTGGTAGCCGCAGCCTCTTTGTTCGTTCGGGGTCGTCCACAGGCGATGCAGCATCTCTTGACTTTCCACAGCTAACGGATACTAAAATACATCCTGCTGGGGATCTTTCCGAGTTCATTACCTCCTTCTCAAATGATGTCTTATTCCTGGCATTCGCCGACCATTTCTCCCGTGATACTGATGTAGATGAAGAGCGACTGTTTCAGGTCTATTGTCACGCAGCTCTGCTTGATAGCATCCTGCAAGACAAGCCACAAACACTTCAATCTCACCTCACATTATTCCGGTACCGGACAATGACGCCTAGTTCTCGCTATTTCCACTTGCATCTACAGGACCTTAGGTTTGCCGCCGACTTCTACAGCAAGATATACGACCGGCGATTCAGCGGTCGTTCTGAAAATAACGCCCGGCCGCCCCTCATCCGCGACAGCACTGTTGCAGGTGCTTTGCATGCTCTGGACCAACAGCTCGACGTTATTAGGTCCACGCCCCAGTTCATCACTGCTCTTGGACAATATGCACGCGGTGATGTTGTGGCAGATCCTGAAACCAGCTTGTCAAGGAGCCTGGCATGGTATTTACTCCGGAACGGTGTGCCAGTGTCGACCATTCTTGTCATCCTGAGAGGATTGGCACGTGACGCACATGAGCAGTGTTTGGGGTTGGCGCCACCTGAGGGTATGGCAGATTCCGTAGTACTGGATCTAGGCATCAAAGAAGTTCTACACGGTGCTGGTACAAAATTAGTGACTGCGTTGGGATCGGGGTGGTCTATTAGGTCATTGGACGAGATTATAGATGCTTGGAAGTTGGGTGGTTAGTTGAACAGAGCTATTTTTATTATTTCGTCGAACTTTCCACTTGTATCAATTTTGTAGCCTTATATTCGATGTAAGATGCCTTGTACACTTAGAGCATTAATATCACTACCAAGCATTTAGACCATACAGGCTAGTAAGAAAAAGTGATCCAACTGTGATGAATAAGCTGTCTCAACGTAGGCAGCTTTTGCCTTTGACGATCGTATCGATCAATGCTAACGTCCTCCTCAGCGATTACATTCTGCCCAGGTTATATCAGAATACATAGTATACATGGATTTAGCTTGACTGTGGTGGCTCAAACTTGATTTGAAGTAGCTTCCTGAGCTTGCACACGTTCGAAGCCAGCAGGACGGCTTAGACCCTCATCGATAAGCGTCTTGCGCCGTTCGGTGACAGCCTGAGAGAGAGAGATGAAAAACAATCAACCCCCACTTTGTGGATAATTGCGAGTTTACGCCATACCTCATTCAGTTTGTCAAGCATAGTCACTGTTCGCTGCCAGTCCACACAAGCGTCAGTGATACTAACGCCCCACTTTAGACCGCCTGGGCCCTCATCGGGCACATCTTGCCTGCCTTCATTGATGTGCGACTCGATCATGACACCAGTGATGTGTTTCTCGCCAGCCTTGAGTTGGGCACATATGTCGTCGACGACCCGAGGTTGGTTGTTGTGGTCCTTTTGAGAGTTTCCATCTACCATTTGCGTAAACCATGATGCGTACAATATCTACATTGAAAGTAGACTCACGGCTGCAGTCAACCATGATGCTTGCCCATTCGCGTTTCTTCAAGATCGACTTGGCAGCATCTTTGACAAACTCGCTGGCGAAGTTGGGGCCACGCGTGCCACCGCGGAGGATGACGTGGACGTCTTTGTTACCGCGGGTTTTTACGATGGACGCGAGACCCTGTTCTGTTACGCCCATAAATGCGTGTGGGTTTGACGCAGAGTGCATCGCATCAATCGCGACAGTTACGCTAAGATTAGATTTTATTGAGGTCACCGCTTCCAGGGCCGGGTAAAAGTGACGACATTTACCTGCCATCTGTACCATTCTTGAAACCGATGGGGAAGGAAGTGCCTGAGGCCAGTTCACGATGGAGCTGTGATTCTGTGGTTCGGGCGCCAATTGCGCCCCAGGAGGTCACTTGGTGATATGTAAATCAGATGCGGCACATATGGGTGGTAAGAATCTGGCGTACGGTCGGCGATGTATTGCGGGGAGATAGTGTCGAGAAGCTCGGAGCCCACTGGGATGCCCAGATCTGTTAGGTCACAGAGAAGTTGGCGTGCGATACGCAGGCCTTTGTTGATTTTGAAGGACCCATCGATATCTGGATCATTGATGAGACCTTTCCAGCCGACGGTTGTCCGAGGTTTCTACAAGGATTATCAGATTCGATTAAGAATGGCTTACAGAGGGGCGGAGCGAGTTTTACCTCACTAATGGTTAATAATGATTAGAGATTCGTTGTGGTATGTGTCAGGAAAATAGACTTACAAGTAGGCACGCATGATGACGACGAGGTTGGGCCAAGACTCTAGCTTGGATTTGAGGAGCTTTGCATACTCAATGGCCTGCTCGGCAGAGTGTATGGAGCAAGGGCCGACAATGACGAGGAGGCGGTCGTCGTGGCCGGCAACAATCCGAGCAGCGTAATAACGAGCAGAGGCAATAGTCTTTTGTGAGGTGGCCGTGGAGACTATTTCATGCCGAAGAAGTGCCGGTTGGACGAGAGGGTCGTACTGGACAAAAAGGAAAAAAAAAAAAGGTAAGCAAAGGACGAATAAGAAGTTGCACGTTGGTACATACACCGATAACACGGCGGTCCTGGATGTACTGCGTAACCTTGTCGGAGTCGTCAAAGTCAGGAATGGGGGAGACGTTGTACATGTCTTCCTCGTCAGGTACCGCTGGGGGGGAGAGTGTGTAAGGAGAGAGAGGGCCTGAGGAGGGATGGAGGGATAGTTACGAAATCTGAATGGTCTGGGAGTAGTAGCTTTTATAGAAGCCATTTTAAAAAATTGACCCTGCAGGATTAGGATCGAGTCAGAACTGGGATATCAGAGTGTCAGAAATCAGGGCAATAGCTGGGAATAGTCTATTACCGCTTGCAGTGGAGCTCAAGAGGAGACTAACGTACGGACGAACAACAGTCCCGAGTACAAGCCAAGATGGATGAATGAGATTGCCAAAATCTCTGCGACCACGTGACCATGCCTCCCATTCTCCTCAAGCCCATCGCTGGCTTCTGCATAAAGTCGTCCGTTCAACAGCCTGCGCTGTGGGTTTCTCCAAGCCCGCCAGTGCCCGATAATGTCCTCGAACCCCCACAGCGTCAAACTCCCATCCCCGTCGGTTTCAAGGTCTTTGTGAACATAGCCTACGATAAAAATGTCCCTCCGCCACCCCCAGGTAGCGAAGACGTGATTCAACGCGCTATGCAAGGCCAGGACGTTGATGAAAGTAACCCAGATGGATGGTTTGTTCCCGTCATTGTTTCAGACGGCAGACAAGACAAGGATAAAGGTATGTGTATTTTGTTTCCAGGTGCCCATCACCTCCCCGATCACTACGACATCCGTCTCTGCAGCAGCGCGCAGTTCATTCTCCTTACATACTAACCCACACACGTAGCCGGGAACCCGTCCCTTGTATTCGATTGCATATACAATACCTCAGTCAAATCTAGGACCCTTACCGATCCCGAATTCAAGCTCTTCCTAGTAGGCAAGTTGTCGTGCTTTCCCCCCTTCTTCGTTCGGCATTCACAGAATACCGATCAGAATTGGCTTTGCAGCGAATTGAATCCCAGTCTTCTCTCGTCTTGTCCCGCCAGATCGGCACACCGAATATAGCATCCAAGGGAAAGCTATCGCCACGCACTGTCTCGATTCCTTCCTTCCTGGTACCCGACCCTCTGATCCCACCGTCAGACTCGGCACCACCATCACCACCCAAGCCGCTCATTCAGGAAGTTGTACCGGCTACTTCAAAGCCTAAAGGGATCCTCAAGGCCACTTCTTCGCCGACCACACAACCCAAAAAGAATGAACATCCACAATCACGCCCCACGTGGTCCTGGTCAAAAGAAGACTCCACGATACATATCAGGGTCTCAGTCCCTACCCTTGTATGTCCACTCACCCACTTCAACTTCATTGAATATGCTTACCTTTGCTCCATTCAGCCCCGCTCTCTGATAGAGCAAGCCACCGTCGATATTGAAGCCCGACGCTTTATTGTCACTATCCCCGACCTTCCAGTGCTTGATGTCAACCTTAGCCTTTCGGATGCAGAGATTGTCGCCTCAGCAACCTCCAGGACATCCGGCAGTCTTCACGAAGAGGCTGCGTCCGAGCCGAACAATACCCTTACCCTAAAACGCCAGCGTAACTTGAATGTGGATAGTGCTACCTCGGAATGGCATATTGCTGAAGACCTACTCGTCATATATGTCTAGATTTGACAGGTTCGTTCAATGTGATAGTGATCTCATAAATGTCGTGAACCGCGTTAAGAAATAATACATGAATACATTTTACAAGTGATAAAGATAAAGCTATCATCATACGAGAGCTCAACCCCCAGCCTTGCCCAGGAGCGCATAACCGCCCCCTTGTGGACCGTGTAGCTACGTATAGTGATAAGCATTAGTGATTCACGGCATAGCTTAGACGCTCACCTTGCCATAACATCGCATACATAGAGGTTCACCGTCGTGGTCTCGCAGCCGGCTGGAGTCCAAAAGAGTGCTACACTCGGTGCACCTCAGGCAGTTCTTATGATACGTCTTCCCAATCGCTTTCACCTGTATCCAGATGTCAATCATACTGAAAGCTATGATATCAACCTATGTACCTGCTCTGCAAAGTAAACGCTCTTGCCACAGCGAGGACAACTGGGTGCCGATACTGCACCCCATTTCCTGGGAGATCCTCCAGTGCCTGTCAATTGTACGGGCACCGCGCCGCCGAGGGCTGTACCATATCGTGTGCCAGTAGTGGTTTGCATAAGGGGCTTCAATGGGGACGCGTTATCACTGGGATCATCGCCAAGGAAGAGGGGTGTCCCTCCAATGTGTGTCGTACGCCCAGGATTTGACTGACCGCGCGTGGGGGTCAGAGGGACTGTACGGGGTATCCCTCCGTACCGTCCGGTATTAGATGGGGTGCCTGTGAATGTCGAATCGGTTGCTGCAATAGGGGAGGACAAGACATCTACGGTGTCGCGTTCCTCATCTTCATCATCTAGGTGGCGCTCAGAAGGAAAAGTTAACGAAGTTGGGCTTGATTGGAGCTGTGCGTTGGTGAGGTCTCCGAGGCTGAGAGGCGAGGCGCGCGGCGGTGTAGAGAGAGAAGTGTTTCTGAAGGGTGAAGTAGATCGAGAATTGTCCGACGGGGGAGTGACGTCGCGGTGGGGAAAGTTGGCCTGCCTCAGATCGCGGGTGCCAAAGTTCTTTACATGACATGATTTACTGCTCACAATGCTTAGATTAGCACTGACAGTATGGATAGGGCGTACCAGTAAGGCTAGGCTGGATGTCATGATCAGCAGCTTAGACTGTGAGGACGGGAAAGTATACCTTCTGATCATGCTCGAGCAGAGTGTACGAGTCCAATCTCTTGTTGCAAGTGGTACATGCCAAGCATGGCTATTGCGGTGATTGAGAGTGTGTCCTGTGAAGCGGTACTGGGATGTACATACCTTGTGATACAGCTGTCGTAGACGGTGAGTGGCTGGAGATTATTCGATGGTGTTCGGATCACATACCTTCCTGCCTGGGCCCATTACCTGATGAGGCGATTCAGTGGTCAGGCACGGGAGGTACATAGATAGACTTGCCTGCTCAGCAGCGTAAACGGGCTTTGCACATCGTGGACATAGCTGGGAGCCACCAAAAGGGAGCATGGTTGGAGAGAGAGCACAGCGTCGTCGCGCACCGACGTCGCCAAGCAGGGTGCTTATCTAATCTGTCGGAGAATAAACCCAGAAAATTTTGGCGTTGTGGATCTCGACTATCATCTGGACCACGATATCCAGTTTGTCTTAGACCCTCATTCCTTTTTATCCTATCCCACCTCTACCCAACCGCAAAAATGTCTGACGATGAGGCCCACAATCAGACGATCGAGTCTGTTAGTCCTCCTGCTTTATCCTTTCATCGATCCCTTTTCTTATCACTATCTGAATGGCCAGGCGTCCGCAGGAGCGTCGCTCACCTTTCCCATGCAATGCTCTGCTCTTCGCAAAAATGGCCATGTTGTGATTAAGGGTCTGTTCATTTAATTCCACCTTTTGTAACAACTTGCTCACACGCTCATCAGGCCGCCCATGCAAGATCGTCGACATGTCCACCTCCAAGACCGGTAAGCACGGTCACGCCAAGGTCCACCTCGTCGCCATCGACGTGAGTCTCTCTTCCGATTCCTCCGATCTCCAACTTACCCGCACCCCCTTCAGATTTTTACTGGTAAAAAGCTGGCAAGTTATTAAGCATATCATCCCCATGCCGCGTCGCTAACTGTCAATGCAGGAAGATATCTCTCCTTCCACCCACAACATGGATGTCCCCAACGTCCGCCGTAACGAATACCAGCTTGTGAGTCACATTGACGCCTCCCGTGTCAATCTGCATCTGATGGAAACAATCTTAGGTTAACATCGATGATGGCTTCCTCAACCTCATGGACAACGACGGCAATTCGAAAGACGATGTCAAGGTCCCTGGGGAACCTCTTGGTGGGGAAATCCAGGCTGGTTTCGACGAGGGCAAGGATCTCCTCGTTACCATCATCAGCGCCATGAACGAAGAACAGGTAGAATTCTTTACAGTGGCTTTATCCATCAGTCACTTACCTTTTTTTTTCCCCAAGGCCATCTCCTACAAGGAAGCTCCTAAGGGCAATAATTAATTGGTCAGCCCCATTCTCGCCCAACGTCTTCAGGACTGACAATTATCTATCGTGTAGGTTCTTTTCGTTCATTCATGGTGTCACTTTGTTGTTGTGGGTTTAGTTATCGCCTTTTCCCTTCCCGTATCATCAGCCTATCCGAGCCACCCCCTCCCTCCTTGTGTAACTTCTCTGGTTTTGCGCCCGCACCGCTCGCCATAGTTCGACTTGTATCTGTTGTTGTATTCAAGTGATGAATGTAGGAAATGGAAAAAAAGAACAGCACTTTTCAAGTATAATTCCGCAAAGATTCGTTATGATTAACATCGCTTGATCGTTGTGGGGTACCAGGGGGTACCCCTGCCCACTACTGCTCCGGCAATCGTTGCCTTCTGACCGTTTAAATTTGTTTCTCAGGCTTGACACAACATAAAATAACTTAAGCTTAGAACTTTCTGCTTCAGCCACGCGCTCCCAATCATTCAGGCAACACATGAAGGGCTGGATTTCTTACTTCGGGCAGTCAGGCACCACCGCAAGTACTCCATATGTCATGATGGTTCCCAAGCTTCACTGCAGCCCTGCCAGGATATGGATATAAAGCTCCCTCCAATGTCTAAAGAGATCTTCGACCCAATTGATAATCCCTTTGATGGTGCAAAAAATCTCTGCAATCGTTGCGATCGTCGTCGCGGGTTTAGCCAACGGCACACTTATCGACCTCAAAACTTCTGGCCCTAATGGAAAATCCTTACTTCAAACCACAGTTTTTGAGTGTGTCCCTGCCATCTGACCCAAGAACTCCAGGCTGACAGCTAAAATTAGTTATGTATGTCATGGATGAGATATCGACACTTTGTGTCTAATGAACTTGTGCAGATTGTTGTGGGGGGTGGTACCGCTGGTTTGACAGTTGCGCGTCGTTTGTCGGATGATTCCACCAAAAAGGTTCTCGTGCTCGAGGCCGGGAGATCTGGAGTGAATGAGTAAGTGCAGATTCACGTATCCTTCCAAGTCAGGCGATTGATCTTCTTACGACAGCCCACTTGTTACGGTTCCAGAGAGATCTTTTTCTTTCATTGCGACCGATATAGACTGGCTATACAATGTATGTACCATGCACAATCGCCAGGACTTGGTGTTGACGTTCTCCCCAAGACCGCCCCCCAAAGGCATGCTGCTAACCAGACCGTCAATCTTTCGTCGGGAAAGGCACTAAATTATTGCAGCATGCATAGCCGTTTCACTGACAAATCAGTTTTGCACAGGTTCTTGGAGGTGACAGCGCTGTGAATGGCCTCGTTTGGGTTCGTGGTCCCAAAGAAGAATATGATGCCATTGAGCAGTTGGGAAATCCTGAATGGAATTGGGATAGGTTCTATTCTGCTATGAGAAAGGTATTTTATTTAATACGCCAGTGACCTCTGTCAGTAGACCTTATCCTTTTTTTTTCATAGGCTGAAGCATTAAACCAACCTTCACGAGAGCTGGTGGATGAGTTTGGCTACGTCATAAAACCTAGCTCCCTCGGTTCTGCAGGGCCTGTGGACGTTTCCTTCCCTGCATTCCTTCCTCTGTAGGTTACCAGTATAAAGATGGTAGCCGAATTCTCCGCCTAATCTTGTACAGCCAACACCAGAAAATGATCAATGCATCCCTTCAGCTCGGACACAGATTCAATCCTGACCCATATAGTGGCGACAACCGGGGTGTGTTTTATAGCCTCTCATCTGAGAAGAATTCTGCCGTTCGAGAGACGGCAGAATTTGCTTACGGTACGCGTTCGTAAATGTCATTAGAGCAACCTCCCAGTCTTAAAGATTGTTCAGCGGACCCTGTCAAAGCAAGGCCCAATCTTGTTGTCTTGTACAACGGCGCCTTTGCAACAAATCTGAACTTTTCTACTACTAGTGGTACTCTGGTCACGGCGTCTGGAGTGCAAGTCCGTTTTCCCGACGGCACTGTTCAATTTGCCAAGGTCAGAGCCTCGAGAGGCGAGGTAATCCTTTCTGCTGGCACCATACGCACGCCGCAGCTACTCGAACTCTCGGGGATTGGTGATAGGAAAATCCTTGAACCTCTTGGAGTTGATGTCAAAGTCAACCTTCCTGGTGTTGGAGCCAACTACGAAGACCAGTAAGCATAGAATGGCTGGGCGATAGATTCTCCTACTGATCTATTCTAACAGCACTATCACTATCTTGACCTACAGATTAAAAAAGCCATTCACTTCTTTCGATGCACTGGGGTACGACCCTATTTTGAAGGCGGAGGCAAGTCTAAATTTCGCAAGAAGGTGCCGTATTATTGATATATTTATCGTAGCAAGAGGAGTTGTACAAACAGGGCAAGGGCTTACTTGTAACGGTCGCCTCCTATTTCCCCAAGCATTAAGCTGACTTTTTGTAGACATTCTCGCAAGCCGTTCTTAACATGGCACCCGTCGACAAGATACTGACCTCGGAGGAACTTGCATTGGCAAGAGAGCTTCTCAGAATAAAACCACCCACAATCCAGAAAGATATTTTCGATGGGATTAAGAATCAAGTATTCAATGTTCCTCAAGTTGAATATCTCATGGTTAGAAAATGCTCTTGAATGAAGAGTGATCCTTACATAAACTGATGTTGATCATGACACAGTTCAATTCTTTTTCGGCCGGACCTATCAAGGAAGAAAACAGAAGTTACGTGTCAATGGCGGTTACACATCTTCATCCTCTTTCTCGAGGAAGCAGTGTGAATTGGTTCACTAAATACACTGGTCCCCCCTAACATTTTGGCTTCTGTAGCACATAAGAACTACGTTTATTGATGACCACCCGGTAATCGACCCTAACTTGTTGGAATCAGAGTGGGACCGTTGGCTTTTGGCGAAGGCTACTGCCTACGCACGTAGATTTTTTGAGACACCAGCTTTCCAGGAAATCTTCGAAGAAGAAACGTTCCCTACTAGTGAGTTTTGTTCTTTGTTTACATAAATGTAAATGTGGTCATGAAGCTACTTGCCCAGTTGCTAATGTATCTACACACACGCAATGGGAGAAGGTAAGTATATATGTTTTGGACATGGAACTCTGTGTTGATATCATCGGTTTTGGGTTTTAGTTTGTCAAGGACAACATCAATGCTGGCGTACGTCTTACCAGCCGACTACGGATATTATCTTACGTGGCTCATCAACTCCATTTTAGTATCATTCTGTTGGCACGGCTTCTCTTTTGCCCAAGACAAAGAACGGAGTTGTAAGCCCCAATCTTAAAGTCTATGGGTATGTTCTACTTTTCGATTATATGACCTTTGTGATTGAATGATGTACCCAGGACAAAAAACATCCGTGTTGCGGATGTCTCAATCATGCCTGTGCTACTCTCTGCACATACGCAGGTTAGGAAGACATTTTCATTGTACCACTCCAAATAATATTCAGCTTTCGCCTGACAGCCCGCGGCTTATGCGATTGGCGAAATAGCTGCATCAATCATCAAAGGAGCATCAAACTAAATAAAATATACTGGGATTGTATGCCATCGGAAGTCATCAGTGTAAATTCTTGCTATGAATGTGATATTGTTATGTTGTTGTGTCCAAGCAGCTTTTAAGCATACACCAGGTGAAGTACTGCATATAATTAATTGAGCTTAATATAGTCATTGCGATCTATTCACCTCTGTATCTTGCACCACCCAAAGTTGCAATTACTCCATTACCTTGGATTTACTTTTACATAAACTATAATGCGCCGCCGAAACCTTTGGCCCATCAAATATACGCTATTTCAGCCGAGGTTACATTAGCTCGTTGTTTACTTGCATACAATCAAAATGCACCCACCTGCTTTGGCTGCAGCACCACAGGACTAAACAACAGCCCAGCTAGTATCCCTTGCCTTGGCGTGTAGCAAAGTTTTGTAGTTCATTGCGGGATATAAATAGTAGTAGACCAGGTTATAAGATCTGTCTGCCTCTGACTGTCAAGGAGTTGATTATAGCGCTCAGCTCCAGGTGGCGGCGGTGTATCTCGGAGTGGTAGCCTCTTTACCACGTTTTCCATAGTCGGGCGGTCTTGCGGATCTGCTTTCCAACAACTCTCAACGATCTCCCAAAGGTGATCGCTGAGACCGAGAGGCACGCAGGCTGCTCCGTGCGGCTCACAGTAAAGAGGACGATCAGGTCTCTGGCCTAGGGTGACTTTAAGGATTACTGGGTAGTCACTGTTAAGCTCGAAGAAAGGGATATTTCCAGAGAAGATCTATAGAATCGGTAAGTTTGTTAAGCGTATATAGTATTGCTATATTACCTCATAACATACACAAGCAAAAGCATAGACATCGCTTTTCGCGTTATTAGTTTCTATTGTTCCATTCAGAAGTTCCGGAGCTGTCCATCGAGAGGTTCCACCAGTTTGGTTGGAAGAAAACGAGGTAAGTCTGAGCACCTGTGATTCAGATGCCTTTGATAGACCAAAATCGGCAAGACACGCTCGATGGGTATCGGTGATCAATATGTTTACCTGTGGGTGTGCATAGGTTAGTTAACATCTATATGATAGACCTCGATCGTACCGCTTTCAAGTCCCCGTGGACAATGTTTGGCTGCATGGTATGCAGATATTCAAGACCTTCCGCGATATCTCTTATCTACAAAGGTGTGGTACATATGCGTCCGATAACGATGCATGCTGATTTTGCTTACCAAAGAGAGACGGTTTGCATCCGTCACCACCCGTAGAAAAGCCTGGACGTTCCCGTTTTCCATCCAAGGCGAGACGAGGCCAATCCTCGTTGCGTCATTTTTAACGTGATAGAGACAGAAAAAGGGAAGTACGTTGCTATGTCGTAATTGCCGCCAAATGAGTGTTTCATGAAGGACATTCTATAAATTACAATCAGCTATGGATTAATGTGATCATCGGACCATTGTTAAGCACCTTAAAATGCTTGGTGAGGTCGGACGTCTGGTACACCTTCAAGACCTTAACTGCCACTTGTCGACCTTGGAACGTTCCCTTCCACACGTCTCCGAACTGACCGGCGGCAACTGCATAGTCGCCTTCCAGAGACACCTGTTCCTGCAAGAGGTGACTAGGGTGAAGACCTGATCGCCTGGAAAGTCGGAGCATTGCATTCATGAACGGACTCCTAAATATTCTATCCAAATTAGGGACATCCAACAACTGTTATGAACGTTGATCACAAAATTGAGTTCATTTTGCAAGTAAACTAGTTCGAGTTCACATACAGTTTGAAATAGGTCGAGCATAGATTGTGCATCACCGCCACGAAGCTCCAGTACTCGCCGATAATCTTCGGCGACAGTGACAATCATGTGCAGTCGAATGCAGATTGCATCAACGTCCAGTGCCACTATTTCTCTAAGTCGATCCACCTGATCCATGTCAGCGTAGAAAGAGCGGAGCTGGTTGTTGACTACATCGAACTTGTATAATGATGTAAGGGTATCCCATTTCTTCCACGTGGTGACAAAGCTTCGTAACTCGGCCAACTGGTAGAGTGCTTCATAGCTGAATATTGCTAATCGCTATCAAAGAGGCATACATCGATTAACAAGAATATGATAATTTGTGGTGGATGGTTCCCCTTACTGGAAATAGAATGGAACTCTTGGCCCAGTCCGAACATTCCTCCCGTGTCTCGACATGGAACTTGGACTGAACAATATATTCCAGGAGATCTATCCGATTTGTTTCCAGCCACTCCGCTGGCACATGAGTATCCGATGAGTATCGGGGGAAGCCATCTAACATGAACTGTGGTGGTATCTTATCTGTGTCTTTTAGCCATGCAATATTCTCGATGACAGGGGTGTGTATAAAGCCCATGAAGTTCCAGTCAGGAGCAAGCTTGAGATATCGGTGATCCTGAAGTTGCTTTGCTGCGGGCCGTTCATCTGGATTTCTGCCAAATGTATGAGCTGGTGTCGACGGCAACGAAGTCAGCCCAGCTCACATCATAAAGCATTGGTTGTAGAAATCCAATGCCGCATCTGTAATTGAAAAATTGTTTGGAAGTGGTGGAGGTTTATTCGATTCATAAAGCTAGGGAAGTCTTTAGTTCCCTGCAAAGCGGAGTGTAGAGAGGGAAGGGATACATCAATCATAACACTGGCGGCTTCTAAGTCCCTCCATGGACGGGCGCCGTCGGACCACATTTCAAGCAGGAGGCAACCAAGACTCCAGATATCTACTTTAGAACTATATCCACGTCCGTGATCTTTGGTACTGACGACTTCAGGTGCCATCCAAAAAAGTGACCCTAGCAGTGCGGTAAACACAAGTCCATCCTTATTAGCATGCTTAGAGATGGCAAAATCGGAAATTTTGCATAGGCCGTCCTGTTGAACAAGAATGTTGTCCGCTCGAAGATCCTGCAGGTGGATACCATCGAGTCAGTGCCTATTGTTAGACATTACAAATGTAAATAGTTGACCCGGTGAAGAACTTGATGGGAATGAAGGTACGCAAGCCCCTCGAGAATTTGGCCTAAGAAAAATTTTGTGACATTTTCGGAAAATGGTGCGTAGCTCTTCAAAAAATTTGACAGTGTGCCTCCTGGCACGTATTCCATGACACTACGTCAATAAAGTAACCACATTGAATGAAGGACCGTATACGGTATGACATAGCAGGCACACCTACATATTTACACTTGTTACTGTTTCTTCAAATTGTATATACTTGACGATGTTTTTGTGATCGAGTTTACAGAGCATCTCGCTTTCGGATCTCAGGGCCGCAAAAAGAGAGCGCATCCCTAGGTTTCCTTCTGGGGCCTCTATTTGCTTGACTGCTATCAATTTTCTGGTTGCAGCATCGAGGGCCAAGTAGACACGGCCATATTTGCCATTTCCAATTAGATCGCCTCGTATCCATTTTACAGGAGCTTAGGCAAAGGAAGTGAGAGTAGGACATCGGACAGATCTCGCTACTGCTTACTTGACGCTGGTGATATACCAGCATGTGATGATGAGAGTTGACGACCCAATGACTGAGGAGGTTGATCAATACTAGGCATATCACCTCGCACTCGAGAAACATAATTTGTTGTTTGCATCCCTCTCGAATAGTCATAGAGGTCATCGATTTCATTGGCTACAGCGTTTATCTTTGGGTATGAATCACTCCCCACTGAGGTCCCGTAACCGGGGGTCGATACAGGTGTAGGTATCGCGGGTAGAGGCCGCACTCGTCGCGGTGGCGGCTCATCCTGAATACCATTGCTATTACTCTCAATAGATATCTCTGTTGGGCGTGTCGGGCGACGTAATGGTGGACGAACAGTTTTGTGGCCGTTCGTCACAGGCTTGGTCGATGCAGGCGAGTGCTAGATTGAATAAAGTCAGTCGTAGTAACATTACAAGGATGGGGTGAAGAAAACCTGTTCATTCGCAGTAAGAGAGCGGTTCCGCTGGGGGCGGTCTGTTGGCGACGATGTGTTAGGCACATGATCAGAGTCCGCTGAATACGGGGGAGTTTGGAGACTGCTTGAGCGGATGGGAGGGCGTTGAACAATGAAGGCGAGCGAAGCTCTACTGTCGCCACGTTCATGGCACACTTCGGACAAAGATTGATCTGTCATGGGTAGGCCAATGGCGAGAGCGCCAATTTCAGTTTCATAGATGAGTGCGTGAGCTTGTTCTTCAATGTCCCAGATGCCAAGCTTGGGATATGTTTCAGTGATGGAATAAAATGATAACATGAAGATGGACGGACTTTGTTAAGTACTCGAGTTCGAATGACAGCTCCCTCGTCAAGAACGTCGGTTAAATCAACTGGGGTGTATCGTTCGGCATCGAGAGTGACGACAACAAGAATACGTCTAGATGCAGGCGAGGGGGAGCCTGGGCTTGTCAGGGGGCTACGAAGGGCCATTCTTTGGGGTGTGGTGGCCTCCATGATGGAGGTTAGCAAGTAATAATAATATAGGCAGATGACTTGGTAAGGGTTGTACGGCAAAAATTGAGGTGTAAACAGGACAGAGCAGTCTAAGGGTCAGACAAGAAAGAAGATCATGCAGGCCAGCTCGTAGAATACATCGTTTGGGCGAGATACAAGGTCGCTAGCACTCACAGCTATGGAAACCATATAAATTACCTTATCCACTTTCCCACGCATTTATTTTAATGCCCGCTTGACGTTGGAAATAATTTCCATTCACCCTTCCATCGTCGTCCACCATGTCCCAGTACAAGTCCGCTCTCCGTTCCCAACAGCCCCCTGAGTCTGCTGAAAACTCAAAGTACCGTCAGAAGGCTCGACAACTACAAGAACTCTTTCCAAACTGGGGAAATGACGGTCAGTTTTATCCCACCCGCAATTTAGGCGCGTCTCATCTTTTTCGCCCCAAAAAGACCTCCAGTCGTTACTTGCCGAGGTCCATGGTGATGTAGAGATAGCTGCCACCAGAATCAGCGACGGTTCGTTCTCTTTTTACTGTCTATTACGATTTTTCTTTTCACGTCAATTATGCAAAGGTGTTGTCGAACAATGGGGTTCGGTCTCTCGCAAAAAGGACAAGAAGCCTCCTACCTCTGCTCAAAAGGATTCATTCTCCAGCCGAGGAGATCTCAGGGGTGGGCGAGGTGGAAGAGGTGGGCGAGGTGGTCCTGGACGAGGTGGGGCTCGTGGTCGTGGCGGTCCCCCAAGGGGCGGTGCTGTAAATGGCCGCAGCCCTAGGGTAGGCAGCCCTAACCAGACTCAACTAGACGGAACTCCTGCACCTTCAGTGGAGACAAAGGAGATAGCTAACGCCCCAGACGCGTCAGCTACAACCTCTCTGTCTGAGTCCACCACTCACCATAATGGGGTTGTTTCATCTGCTGGTTGGGGGGAAACATCATCTTCGCACCTTACGACACCTACGGTTTCTGCGTCTTCTTCCTGGGGAGGTGCTACCTCCACTTCTACATGGGGTGGGGACCCTGAACCAAATGGCTCGCATGCCGCTGTTGTCTCTGTCCCGACTAAGCAGGTTTCGAAACCAGCGACCTCAAAGCTATCCTGGGCGCAGATTGCGCGGTGTGTCAGCCTTGAATGTTGTTGGTTTTAAATGACTTATAATAATATGTGTCGCAGACCCCAAGAAAAACCGAATCCACCACCTCCTGCTCCCGTACCAGTCATATCTTCTGTCCCATCACACCCTGCACCGTCCGTTGTGCCCGTCGCTGTGCCACAACTGTCTGCTCCTGAACCCGAGGCAGAGTCTCAAATCCAGAGCTGGGAGGAGCCCACAACTGCGCAAGCTCCCATATGGGATGACGAACCTCAAATCAATGCTGCCGTTGGTACAGGAACCTGGCTATCGCCTTCGCAGACGGAAGAAGTTGCAACTGAGCAGCCCGAAACGCAAACTCAACAACACGAGGCAGAAGTAGAAGCATCGAAAGAACCTCTTCCTACAGAACTCGAAAAGCAACAGCACTTACCTGCGTCAAAGTCGGAGCCTGCACCCCTACCGGCTCTCGCAACCCCCGTTTTGTCACAATCCACCGCCGCAACTCCGTCACCCAAACTTTCCGGACGCCCAGCTGCTAGTTCTCACCGCACCAGTGCTCGATATAAGCACATCGATCAACCCGTTGTCATGCCAAGCTCATTTAGCACTGGTATCGAAAAAGTGGGCATGCAGTTTGGTAGCCTTAGCCTTGGAGGGGAGAGTCTCCTTGACTCAAGCTTGTATGCCATAGCTTACGTTTCCCTCTTACCTATATTAATAACCACTTATAATTTAGGTCCGAACTCGATGCACCAGCTACCGAGGCGGAGCCACCCTCACCGCCAACCCCTCAAAATCAAGTGGCTGTTCAACAAGAGCTTCCTACCCCTCCCCCACCTGCAACGGCCCCCGCGTCTACCTCTCTTGGCTCTGCTATCTTTTCACAGCAACAAGCTCAACCCCAAACTTCCCAGGTTGCTCCTATTCAACCATCATCCTCCCTTCATGTACTCCCTGTATCAGTCACGCAGCAAACACAACAGACACCTGCGCATGTCGGCGTCACCGCCTCTCCCATTCAACAATTCGCTCAGCAACACCAGCAAGCTCAGCAACAGGCGCAGCAGCAGGCGCAGAACCAGGTCCAGCATCACCAGCATCAACCCCAGCAGCACGCACTAGCGCATCAGCAACAACTTCATCAACAGCCGCATGGCCAACACCCTCAGCACCCCACGCAAGCGCATAACCAATACGCTCAGCACGGGCTGCCAACTCACATCGATCCTTCACAACAGGTACAGTCTCAGCAGAATGCTACCCATGCGAACTACTTTGGACGGGGGGATGGTGCAGCTGCCCCTTACTTCCACACGCCTACTCCGCCCGCTGGACAAGCGCAAGACGGTCCCTACGGTTCATTTGGACAACTTGGTGCTCAGGCTCAGCATCAACAAGGTTCGCACCTTGGTGGCTTTGGAGGACAAGACTATTACAGTGATAATCAGCGCGTAAGTACTCTAGCGTTATCATTATTACTAAAGGCCTGAATATTTTTATAGGGTTTCTACGACACCTACCAACCTGCTGGTTTCGGCAACAGAAATGTTCTTGGTCACGAAGAACCTAAAGGTTTACCAGGGGCTCAACAACAGCCCCCCGCGGCCGCTAGCATTCCTCCTTCAAATGCACAGGGTGGCCAACCCCATGGATCTCTGCAGACTGGTGGGCAGCCTCAGGCAACTGGCCAGGCGCCTCAGGGTTATCCAGTTCCTTATCCCTATTACACCTACCCGCAGAGCCAGCAGTTCTACAGCTACAGCCCTAACTATGCCGCAGTCCCCCAGCCTTTCAAGTACCCCGCCATGTACCAGCCTCCACCTGGCCCTGGTTCAGCACCTAGCCCTGTCGCGAAGCAGCCTGGTGTGGGTGTGAGTGTCCAGCCTCAAGGCAACCCATACAGCCAGGGTCTCTACCCTCAAGGGACATACGATGACTATCCTCAGCATCCCCACCACAGCCAGCATACCCAGCAACACTCCCATGCTCTCAGTCTCGGTCAGGGCGCAGTCAATGCTGGTGAATATGGCAAGCAGCTATACAGTGCTGGTCAAGGTGGTATGCAAGGGTTCATGGGTCTCGGGCAAGGTGCAGGCGGCGCTGTGGGACCAAACTCAAATACCGGAGGGCCAAGAGGCACAGGGTCCCCTGAGACTCCGTACAAGCCATTTGCTCCCAAAGATGTTGGGGGTGTTGCTAATAGCCGTGGAACAGGGCAGCAGAGCCAGGTCCAAGGACAGCCTCAGAGCCAAGGCCAAGGGGGTCAACTACCCCAAGGACAGAGCTTCTATGGCGGTGCTAGGTTTGGCGGTGGTGCTGGCAACGTAGGAGCCTCTGGTGGTGTTGGACCACAACAGGGCGGCCATCACCCCCAAAATGGCCCCCAAGGCCATCTTGGCTACCCACAAGGTGGCAACGATGGTAACTTCTATCAGTACCGTACGCAGCAGGGATACTGGCAGTAGACGTATGACGTGCGGACATGATTTTCAGTGTGATAGCCTGCTCTCTTTCTTGTCATTTATTATTCACGTTGCGTTCCTGCTTGTCGTATCCATTTTACCACTTTCTGCTCTCTCATCTGACCATCCTCGTATTATACACCTCACCTCAGTGCTTATCGTTTCTTGTACGTTATTAGTCCATGAGGCTCCCAAAAATGAATACGCACATGATCTTCTGATGAATCTTAGATAGTAAGTGGACACTCGACCATTAACTTCCAGTTACTTCCTTGTTAAATTTGCCCTATGTCGATGTCACCCGTTGCATATCGGTCGTTTCGATTGTCGATGCGATGGCTGCCTCAAGAAGCTAGCGAACCAACAAGCACGATCGTGTTGACCGGAGCGAAAACCGGGGTCTTCTTAGACACCAGATTTTTTAAGGGGACCAGGGAAATTGACTGGGCTTTTGCGGGTTACCGGTTAACAGACCCAAGTTGCGTGCTATGTCGATGAGGGATTCATACCCCTTACACGAACGTCCCAATACCCAGATGCGCCCAATGTGATAAAGTTTAGACATGACATTGATTCAAGAACACTGGTAATTATTTAGTTTACAAAATGTGTGCGCTTCGAGAATGAACCTAACGGCGATGAACAGGACTGCATTGAGGACAGTGGAACGAATACAGCTCTCCCAGATGGGACTACTCTAGAGGAGGGGGAGATGATAAACCCTGCAACTGATAGGATGGCACGGTTCGAGGAGATTTGGAGAGATGAAGAAGAGTCAGATGGACGAACTGTACTTTTCATCAGAAATGTATCTGGTACGAATTGGCAAGGACGTGCTGGAAATTACCAACTTGCGCTGGGGCGGGAAGCCGACGGTATTTTCTGGGCATGGCAAGCACAAAAAGAGGCTGGAGGAGTGTGGAGTATCGAAAACTCAAGCGCAACAGTCGTACCTGAGCAAATTATATTTCTCCCTGATTATGGGGAGACCAAAAACTGGAGGGAGGGGTCGAACATTGAGTGGCTCAAAGATAATTGGGTAGTCCTCGAATGTGGAAAGACGTAATGTAGGGCGAAATGGTGGTAGTACATCAGATACAGCTACATGGCCATACAACGCGAAGAGCGCTAATTTACGGTATCCCTTGCCAGTGGTACAGGACCAGGCCCTATATCGATGTTAACTGTGTCTGTCTGCAGTAGAAACATGCACTTACGCTACTGTTGTCTTTGCGGACGACCTTTCGGTTCACCAAAGCGATTAGGCATTTGTTAACTCGAGCTTGAGTGAGGTCTGGTAGCTTTATGAAATCGGTTACTTGAAGTGTATGAAACAGTTAGAAAAGACTATAGTGAAAATATAGGTTATTTTACGCTTGAGTCCTTGAGATACAGTATCAAGGAAACCCTCTATGATGTTCTCCATGCTCCTACGAAGACCCTGAGAGAGATATAAGGCCATATATATGGAAGAACATGGATACAAACTGGGTCGCTCCCTCGGAACTCAAGGGGTAGACAAGATATGACCCTCTCAATCTCGAGCTACTGAAGGTTAGTAAGTGACTGGAACGACGATGGAGACGGCTCACACTTCGCGCTTTCTTCTCTTTGACACTCAATTTGGGCTTTCCGGGTTTTCTTTTAGGAGCTGTTACAGATTTCGTAGTCTGGCCAGACGTATTTGTCGTTATGTTCCCGGAAAATGTCATTTCGGCCTCGGTCGCTTCAGTCATAGCTGTTCTATCTGCTAATACTGCTTCAGCCTCTCGTTTCTTGGCTTTCATAGCTTCTAATGCTTTCATCGCGTCTTCCTCTTGTGGTTGGACTCGTAAGAGATTGTTTCGTGCATACGAATCCATGACAAACATACCTGCCCTATGTTTCGCCATCATGAACGATACATTTGTTGGTGCCTACAACGAAGTCAGATTTGAACAAATAGCTTTTCGATAATTGAGTACATTCCTGTGGCCAATCTGTGGTAAGAGCGTTCATATTCATGACATAAAGCCAGCTGGCGAAAGATTCATTGAACGTTGCTAGAGAATTGCTTAGATTCTTCATTCCCTCTAAATTGGTCTGTAGAGTTTCTGTCTCGTCAAGAAATTCTGACATTGCTGGTTCAAGGAATCCCAGGCCATGTGGGGCATCCGGAAATGCACCTGAGCGAGAGAGAGCAAAGAGGGAGCCTTGGGAGACGCGCTTCAAGGGCGTTCGGTGTGGTGTCTGTGTGGTTGGCATTTTAGGAAGACACGTGACAAGCAACACGGCTCACGTGGAATGATCGGGTGTTTGTTTGCAGCAAACAAAGAGGGTTTATAATAGGTAGAAAAAATTTTATGGAGGTCGGCAATCTGCCCAAGAATGCCAGAGCAACCCACGCAATACCTCGATCCCGCGACCGCTCTCGAGCATCTCCAGGCTTACAACCACAACGATGGCTTGTCTGTTGCCGATCTCATGGATTCTCGTGTTCACGGGGGGCTGACCTATAATGACTTCCTTCTCCTTCCCGGAAAAATCGACTTTCCCGCGTCTGATGTAGTCACCGAGAGCCGCATCACCCGCAACATCTCTCTCAAAACGCCCTTTATGAGCAGTCCTATGGACACTGTTACTGAGGGTTCAATGGCCATTGCTATGGCGGTAAGGACACACCTCCTTCCATCTCCTTAATATCGCAGCGCCTACAACTGCTATCTACTATTCAGCTCCTTGGAGGTATCGGTGTCATCCATCATAACCAGTCGCCCGAATCGCAGGCTGCTATGGTCCGAGCCGTCAAGAGACACGAGAATGGCTTCATCACCGATCCTATCGTCCTCTCTCCTTCAAACCTCGTCGAAGAAGTGCTGGACATCAAAGCGAGGCTTGGTTTCTGTGGAATTCCGATAACGGGTTAGTCTCTTATTTGTTTGTTTACTTTTAGGATGAGACCTTTCATTTCATAACCTTCGTTCTGCTGAGTGAACACATTTACGATGTGTGACCTGCGGATATATCTATGTTATCTCTGAACATTCCACCTTACATCTACCACTGTTATATGCCTTGGCTGATATCAACCTCATGAGACACTGGCTTCCTGGGTGGGAAACTTGTCGGTATCGTGACTGCACGTGACATCCAATTTCGCAACGCTCAGACGCCGCTTCGTGATGTAATGACAACTTCCCTTGTTACGGCACAATTGGGCATAACACTTCAAGAAGCCAACCACATACTTCGCGACTCCAAAAAAGGCAAGCTCCCTATTGTCGACTCTCAAGGTCACCTTGTTTCTCTCCTCGCTCGATCTGATCTCCTCAAAAACCAATCATACCCCCTCGCCTCCAAAAAAGCTGAGAGCAAGCAACTATATGCTGCTGCTGCTGTCGGTACTCGACCTGCTGATCGCGAACGCCTAGCTCTCCTCGCCAATGCTGGCTTGGACATTGTCGTGCTCGACTCTTCGCAGGGGAACTCGGTATTCCAAATCGAAATGATTAATTGGATCAAGTCAACATACCCTTCCTTGGAAGTCATTGCTGGAAACGTTGTTACTCGTGAACAAGCCGCATCACTAATCGCAGCCGGCGCTGATGGCCTCCGTGTTGGTATGGGCTCCGGATCTATCTGCATAACGCAGGAGGTCATGGCTGTTGGTCGCCCACAAGCCACGGCTGTTTACGCTGTCGCCGAGTTTGCTAGCAAGTTCGGTGTCCCAGTCGTCGCTGATGGTGGTATTGGTAATGTAGGCCACATAGTGAAAGCTCTTGCTCTTGGAGCCGGAGCTGTCATGATGGGTGGCCTTCTCGCTGGTACGGAAGAAGCTCCTGGTGAATATTTCTACCATGAAGGCAAGCGAGTCAAGGCATACCGTGGTATGGGGAGTTTGGAGGCGATGGAACAGGGTACTGCCAAGAAGTCTGCTGTTAAAGGAAAATATCCATCCCCCTCCAAGGATAACAACGTTGAAAATGCTGCCACCTCGAGATATTTCTCAGAGAGCAGCGCTGTCAAGGTCGCGCAGGGTGTTTCTGGTGACGTTCAGGATAAGGGTAGTGTTAAGGCCTTCTTGCCTTATCTCTACGTGGGTGTGCAGCATTCGCTGCAGGATATTGGTGTGAAGAGTGTTGGTGCCCTTCAGGAGCAGGTTAGGGCTGGCAACGTACGTTTCGAGTTGAGAACCGCAAGTGCGCAGGTTGAGGGTGGTGTCCATGGGTTGAACTCGTATGTCCTTATCCTTTTCTCGATGCGTTACCTTCTAAGGACATAAATTTAGATACACTAAAAGGCTCTTTGCTTGAATGTGCGACCTCCAATTGGATTCTTCCTTGTATTCATATAAGAATTATAATGTATCCATTACGGATTTCGTGCAATATCAAGTATCTGTTAGAACAGCGGGTGTGCGTGTGTACACTTCCTGACACGAGACTCGCCTGTTAAAATGGCAAGCATACGTACCAGTTACGTACCCGAGACCTCCGTATTCGCAATTTAGCTGTTTGTTGACAGCTTGTAATTATGCCCAGAGACCAACCACAACGCTCGTTGTAGCCAAGAACATCCACTGCCAGGCGGCGGTGATCCGTCAATGGTGGCGGTTATGCAAACGCAGGTAACTCGAGATTCTTTAAAACTGTTGTTACAGAGCCGTATAGAACTCGGTAACGTGGATCTGCCAAACGTCTATAACAAATGCAGCGCCGACTCGGTGAGCGCATCGAATGAGAGACAAGACATGATCTAACGTGACTCGTTTAGGCAGGTAGTAATTTCTTGGTATACTGCCAGTAAGCTCTGCCAAGACGGATTTTCAAAACTGCAGAGCTACCCCCGCACTGCCTCAGTCATCGACCCAGTCTTTTGGGTGCGCCGATAAGCCTATAAAAGCTGCATCTTTTCAGCAGAAATGGATCGTTAACACCCTTCGTTTCTCTTCTTCTCTCCTTTTGGCCCGGTCGCCCACTACAATCTTTTCATCTTTCAACTTCTCGTTCTTTGGGTCGGCCTTACTTTTTTTGTTGCAAGCAAGTGAGTATAAGCTTGTGTTTTAATAATTATCCATTTATTCCTTTTTATCTAGCCACAATCATCAAACTCCATGTTTACTCAATTCGCCCTTCTCGCTACTTTCGCTGCCTCTGTCTTCGCAGGGCCTGTTGCTGTCCGACCAAGATATGACCTTGGTAAGTCCTGCTGTCTTCTTCGTAGTTCATCCCATGGGGAACTCAATACGATCTCTAGCTGCCCGAGGATTCCAATCGTTCAATAACTGGGGTGGCTTCTCGTCGTTGTCGAACTTCGATAGTTTCCATGGTGTAGAGAACTTCGATGGCTCCCATTTCAACCAGGTTGTTGTAAAACAGGAGCACGAGGTCGTTTGTCATGTCCAACAAGTTACAATCATCCAGCAGCGCTTGCTCGTCCTGCAGGAGATGGCAAAACGGTGAGGTCCCAGTCCTATCCCAATCGCGAGCGTGTGCTGACTATTTGCGCTGTAGTATCATTACTGAGCAGATTTGCGAGGTCGAGACACAGACTATAGTCTTTGAGCAGTGGCACTCTGGCCTGCACGGCTTTAGCCGCGATCTTCGCCGCCACACCGACCACTCAGTCGGCTTCGACCACAGAATTGCAGGCCACTTCGGTGAGATCTTTGGCCACGATGGCTCCCTCACTACCCACGACTTTGGATTTACTGGCCACGATCTTGGCCGCGAGACTGTCGTTGTCAGTGGTCATAACTGGGACGAAACCCGCTCGCGCGTCGTCGTTGAAGATGCATACCGTTCATCGAGGAACGCATACAACTCTGTTCACCCCGAGCTCGCTTTCTAAGCCAAGTGAGTTCCATGATCACGCTCATGGATTCCTGGCTAATGGCCACATATAAGGTGGTGATTGACTCGCTCCGTTGATGCTATAGATATAGATGCGTTTATTTGGTGGGCAGGCAGTGGACGGGCTTAAAGTTATATTTACGTCTGGATCCAATTTCGTTTGGTATTTCGTTGAGGGACAATTTATCTAGCCACGAATATTCATAGCTTTTTAATACCAGTCACGTCTAATGTGTCTCTGCAAGTGTCATTAACGGGACTGGTGTGGCGCGTTCACATGTGTTCTCCTACTAAACCCAGTAATAATAAAGGGTGTCCAGGAAGCCTAAAATACCTTGTCATGAAAGAGATACTAGATTGTCAAGGTTTGTTGAAAAATGATGTGAGCTTTGTATTCGAGTGAGCATCTGTTTTCCCCTAAATTGAGTAAATTGTTACTATTATATTGGTTTCATATCATTTCGCCGGGGCTAATCCTGACCTTCGTCTTATTCGGTAGTTTGCGCTTTATGGGAGAGGGCTGTAAAGATATCATGTCAATCTGACAAAAGACAAAGGGGTATATGAAGGGGAGAGACTTTACCTTTCGTAAACTCTCTGCGGGCTCACGCTTGGTCTGAGCATAATCGTGATGTGACAAACATAGTTTTTAGATAAGGTTTTACGAACCTTAGTCGGCGATGTCAATGGGGGCCCGTCCAGCATAATCACCTGGTCACTGCCACCTCCTACTGGCATGTATTCCATTTTCAGCTTCTTGTGTGATGGTGATTCAGTCAGATCATGCGTTTTTGTGGGGCTTCCCAGTCGCTTTAAACCTGGTCTCTGTGGTGAAGAAGTGGCTTTGGAAGCTTGTTTAGAGAACATGGCTTGTATTCCATCTTTTCGATTTGCGATCGGTTCTATGAATGTAGCTGACTCCGTACCAACCTTGCCAATTTCCTTGGGTACCTGGTAGCTGTGGGAACATCAATACGTGGCGTGCTGAAAAGCTGTGTATTTGGGCATACCATTCAAGAGGGTTCAAAAGATCATGGTATGGCTCAACTAGCTTTGTATGCTCAAGTGTCCAGGTTAGTGACGATGTGTCGAGCCAACTATCAAGAGCGGCGCGTGTAGAAAGGATGACTGGTTGTCGGTCGTGTAACCAAGCAAAGTCCTTATTAGCGGCTGTTGTGACAATTGTAAAGGTCCAAAGAGGTGCAGTTTGGCCTACGAAGGTGAGGCACTATGAGAACAACCATTTGTTACATGGGATGTGTGTATTTCGCACCCTCAAGAACGACACAATCATAAAGCCCCGCCATGAGCATGATTTTGCTATCACGATGCTTAGTGAAATGGGGGAGTTTGTTTTTACCTTTCGTCAGCCACTCATAGTATCTGTTCCGCAACATACCAGTGTCATTCATGTCCGGTTATAATAAGGATGAGTATAATGCACACCCTTGACAGACGACAGCACAGCGCTTCTTTCCCTTGATAGTCGCCCACATGCCACCCCCATCCACGAGGTTTTCGGACCGAGCATTGGTCGTACTCAGCGTTTTGTCTTCGAACTTGCTCCAGTGAGGAACGAGACCCCACTTCATAGTGTGTAACTTGTATCGTAAGGGCCCAGCTTTTATTGCAACCTGGGAGCTTGAACCAGCGCCTGTAGAGTGGCGCAGAAGGACTGGCGCTTGACTATGTGGTGCAATATTGTATCGAGGAACGAACTCGTCTTCGTTGATCCATTCGTCAACGTCCACGCCAGGGTGGCCCGGGAGTTGACGAATTTCACCGTGCTAAAGATGATCAGTATGATTTTTCCTATGGATAGTTCTACCTTACACCGAGTCGTAAAGCAAACCGACCACACATGAGGAAGATTGAAACAAAATGACAAGATTGAATTGTTACTTGATCAAGTTGACGATACTAGTTGATGATGCATCTGATGAATCACTCTATTTATTATGTAGATCTAAAATTAAAACCTATCAGTTGTGGACCTCGAACATTCCAAGTTTCTTTGTTTGGAAATACGTTTACTCGCGTCGTGGGTGCAGAGTCATGAAGAATGCTTAAAGGTTTCTTTTTGGGTATGTATATGGGCAATTTATAAAGGTTTGAGATAAATCGACTTTCAATGCTTGTCTCCATCAGCAAACCTGGGAAATGGTACATACCGCTATAAACTGTTCTATAGTGCCATAGCACCCATACTGATGTTCTTTACCTTTGTAGCGCTC